>JADLZK010001103.1:0-138931 GCA_015847255.1 Hyparrhenia diplandra
TTCAGAGCAGTCTTTACTTGCCTAATGTACTGGATTCAAGTTCTGTTTGGGGTTCTACAATGCTGTCGCCTGTCGGTCCCTGTCACATGAGCACTCAGCCGACAGTGTTTGTGGATGTAATCACACTAGAAATCTAGGTTACGTGGCTGTGGAGCATCATGGAAAGAAGCCCAAAATGCTGCACCTAGAAAGATTCAAGAACAGTTGCCGTGGTGATGGGTTATGGTAGTTTTTATATATCTCACGTGAGTTTAATTTTCAGGCCTTTGTTGAATTGCACTGTTTCAGATGAAACAGGCATGTGCAACCACAGCTCCCCTCGTCACAACCAAGGCAATTTCTCATCTTTCTATGCCAGCACCAGGTAAACTACATCGGAGACGGTGAAGACCCCATATCCAAGAAACAAAGCTACCAAGAATAAAATTTCGATCAGATCAAACCAGTATTGTAAAATGCACTCTGCTCACCTGGTTAACGATGGCCCATTGCATTTCAAGAGGAAGCTGAGCAAAGTCATCAAACTTTGTCCCGATTAGGATGGGAATAGCCGTCTGCCAGAAGGGGGGTAAAAAAATAAAGCACAGTTCAGTGAATCAGTAACAATACCAATCTCTCAGCACACACTAGAAGCGTGTTCAATACTAAAGTGTGCGAGCAAATCTCAAAGTTATCAAATTGTTCCAAACAGTTATGCACAGGAGAGTGAGCGGCAGCCCATCTGCTCCCTACTGTTCGCAGCAATTTGTAATAGTTTTTCCATATGTTCAGTGAGCACCAAATGCTTCAGCTATAACATCAGAGGCTACAGAAAGAAAACGCGAGATGTTCACGAAATGTTCAGCACAGAGGAATGCACCAACCTTATTCCATTTCCTCGCCCTCTCGTACCATTCTACAATGCTGCACCAACCAAACGAAGACAGTAATGAGCACCAGATAAGAATTTGCAGTGAAATTCTGGAACTGAGTTGTTTGGAACCGATCTAAACACTAACTTATTAAGCGTGCATCGGCTCGTGAGATCAAACATGTACAGGATCGCCACGGCGTCCTTGCACGCGATCGGGATGTGGTCGACGGACTGGTGGTCTCCTGCATCATTTTCACAGGCCAGTGAAAATGAAATCATCAAGAAAGGTTGGGAATCTGGCATCTGAGTCGAAGCAATCAGGTAGCAGAATTGCTGATTCAACGGTGCCTGAGGGTTACCTGCCACATCCCAGATGCTGTAGGCAATCCTAGCTCCCCTGACGGCCATCGTCTTGTCCATGAGATTGAGGCCCGTCATCTGCAAGCCGTTCTGCTCCTCCCCGTCATCCCCCACATACTTAACCTGCAGAAGATGAAGGAACATCCATCCACGAGAAGATTAAACTTACAGTGACGATGCACTTGAACTCAAGTTTTGCTTGCTGTTAGTATCATCCTTTGTTGATGGTTTCTTGCTCAGATTTGCACGGTGGTGGTTAAGAAATTGCACGATGACAGAAAGGAAGAACGAAAAATAGTTGTTGTATGTAGGACAAAAATTCTAATGGTTCTGTTGAGTCGAACCAATCCGAACCAAATCCACCGTCAAGATTACACAGCAAGGAATTTATTAGACCAAGTCAACATAACATCAACGACAAGACAGCGAACGAAGGAAGACGCGTCGAGGGTACAGTACAGAGCATATCCGGATTAAGTTATTATTACTAACAGTAACAGTAGGTAGAATCATGACGTTTGATTAGATTTATAAATATATGGAGAGATTAATTACGGATGAGAGGAGAACAAGAGCGGTGAGAGGTTAACGGATGGATGATTACCATGAAGCTGGTCTTGCCAATCTGACAGTCGCCGAGGAGGCTGACCTTGAGGCTAACGACGTTATCGACATCGTCAGCCGCGTCACGAGTGGCCTCGGCGTCGGCGTCGGCGTCGGCGGCGCAGTCGTCGTCCCTGTCGACCGGTGACAGAACGGGACCGGCGGCGGCGGCCGGCGGGCCGAGACGGCGGTACCGTCCGCGGCCGGCGGCGGCAGCGCGCGCCCCCGCCGCAGGAGGAGCAGGCGAGCAGCTGGTCGCGCACGAGGCGGAGCACCCTGGTGACGACGGCGAGGCGGAGCAGGCGCGCCCACCGCAGGTCGACCCGTTCCGCCGCTGCCGGCTTGCGCCGCCGTGGACCCGCGCAGAGCTGCGCCACCGTGGTAACGTTCATCGTCGCCGACGGCGCCGTGGCGGTGGTGGTGGTGGTGGTCATGGCGGCGGCGCGGTGGTCGTCGGCGTTGGCGTCGTGGTGCGCCCGCCGCCCATGCACAACCGAAGCCGTGCAGACTGCAGAAGGCCCGCTTGGTTGTGAGGCAGGCAGGTGGGGAGGCGGCGGGACGCGGGGGGAGAGAGAGAGAGGGAAGGGGAGGAGAGGGAGGGGAACCGGAGGGAGCAGCGACCTCCGCGGCGTATAAGCGGAGGCGAGCGGGCCAAAATAGGCCTCGCGCTTCGCTTGCTTCTCCTCCTTATAGCGAAGCGAGACGACGCCATAGACGGGCATGCGCACGCCTTTGTCGAACTGGGCGTGGCGTGGCGAGCTTGGCGAGACCCGGCCGCGGCCGCGGGTGTTCGGCTCACGATGCGCGCGCCCGGACAAGGGACGGACGGACGGATAGCAAGCGGGGCGTGTTGTGCCGTGGTGGATGTCACGTTGCCGGTGGCGGTGTTACGTTGCGTTGGGATACTACCGGGAGGGAGTTGGAATGGCACGCGTGCGTCCGTGCGTGCGTGGTGGTGGGCGTGGCGGGCGACGGGGACCGGGATGGGGTGGTTGGTTGACCACCACTGGACCCGGCCGCTAGTGGTAGTCGCCGAGCGCGCGCGGTTGCCACCGCCGCCGGGTGTTGGCGTTGGCGCTCGCGCTTTCGGTCTCTGGTGGCGGATGTCGCGGTCTGGACCGGAAAAAGTCTCGTGCTCAAAGCCCCGTGGCGACCCTCGACGCCGTTGTCCGGTTGCTTGTAATTACTATACGTGTTGGTTGGCTGCTCTGTTTTCCTCTGCTTTGCGTCAGGGAGGTCCAGAACGCCGGCTGGCTGCTAGAGCCGTCCATCCATTCCGTCCGTCTCATGGGCGACGGCCGTGCGCTCCTACACGTTTGCGTGACGGCGATCAACCCCGGTTGTTCCTTGCACCTTTCTCTCTTTCTAGTACGTACTGTACTCCCAACGGCCCAAGCAAAGGGCCACGCCGCGGGTGCGCGTGATTCAAAGCGTTTCGTATGCAAAACGCCGCGGTGATTTCCCTGATGATGGCGAATCAGTCCGTGCACGTCGGGTAGGAGGAGTTGCTACCGAAATCCCCTGCATTTATGATGCGGCGGCATTCGGTCCGTTTCTCTCTGCTCCGCTCTAACGGTGCAGTGCAAGGATCGATTTGATTCGCTCTCCTGCTGGTACCGGCTCGATCGCATCGCAGGCAACGTGCACTGCTGCTGCATAACGAGCGAGGCGAGCCTCGAGAGGGAGACGTGCTACGGAGCATGTGAGCAACAACGTGCATTCACAGCTCGCACGGATATGGTTCCAAACCGAAACTTCAGTTTTGAATTAATAAATGTGCTATACGGAGCAACAACATGCACATGCATACGACTTCTGCTAGATCTGCGCGCCTTAATGCCTCGGAGATATATACTTTTATTTATTTTTTTGGGACGAATTAGGCAACGGAGATATATATATATATGACTTCGCCGGAAGCTGACCCCATATTTTTTTTACAATAAAAACAAAATCAGCACATACAAGATAATTTTTTGCAATTTGCATATAAGTTGTACAAAAGTAAAAGAAATTCCCAACCTGTCCACACGGGTCTTATCTTATTTTTTCAATAATAATGACCTGGCTATATTGATTTATATGGTTTCAATTCAATTCCGCTTGTTCCAACGGAGATACATGTTGTGATGCCAAGAAAGGTGCAAGACAAACCACGTGTGTGCCTAGCGTGGCATGGTCTCGGGTGAAGGTGAGCTAGGTGAACTAAATCGGGGCTTACACTATTATTATTCCTCCATTGTGAATCTTTTGCTAAAAGATGTCTCGGGTGAAGGTGAGCTAAATCTGGGCTTACACTATTAATGTACCTCCAGGCTCCATTGTGAATCTTTTTCTAAAAGAAAATCCACCATTGTGAATGAGACGTAAGTCTTTTGTGATCCATGTATGGCTATCTAATCATAAAGTTTAAGGATGGTTGGTCGAGTTTTTTTTTTTTTTTTAAAAAAAAAACTGTGGTTAGTTGAACCTTGAAAGGCCGGAATATGTGGATCCATGTATGACTGTATTAACTTATATTATATAAAAAGTTTCTTAATGCTAAAGTTTATGTACAAAGTTTGATCTTTAAGTGTGGATGGATGAAGGAAATGCTAGCTACTGCCAGCAATTCCCCGAATCCGATACCACGAAATAAGAACTTGGTGAGCACTCAAAATTTCAAAGGAAGACGAGGTCCAAACTTTGGAAACAATCTGAATAATGAGATTGGATCTAGCCGTTGATTTTTTTTTTTTTTTTTTTTTTTTTTTTTGCAGTATCCTCCGGGCCTGAATATTTTACCAAATCGATTGTCAAGCAAGGTCGATAGGAGTTGTACGTGAGCAATGCACGTTCCTGAATCCATCCTGATCCTCAAGGAGAGGAAACGAGAAAAAACAGTCACATCATGTCGATCCATGTCGTGTAGTAGTTCTCGTCCTAGCCACCCACGTCCGTCCTCGTCGATCTCTCCGTAAACCTCATGGCAATGGCATCTCTCTCACGTACTAACCACGTGCACGCGGTGATCTGTAACAGTGGAGAGGAACAGATAAGCTTAAGGCGGTTAGATCTGTGATCCTGATTGAATTCACCAGGCGATCGATCGAGATGCAATCTGACCGTCACCGGCCCGCCTCTGGAATCTGGATGGCTGCTGCTCCGGTTAAACTATGCGGCCGGCCACTGCAAACTGCAAGCATAATACAGCTGCCAACTGCCATGTCCGGACAAGACGGAGCAAAAGAAAAATTGGCTCGGCTCGGCAGCCGGCGGCAGGTGAATCTTGTACCGGACGCACGGGGATCGACGCCAACGTGCCGCTGCCGATCTCATCTGCAGGTACAGTAGAAATAGTCTGGAGCAACACGAGCAGGGAGGGCATGGGGCTGGGCTGGGGCGGCCTCAGGTGCGGTGAGCGAGTCCTGCCGGCCGGGTCAGCTACAGTTGCGGGCGCATGTGAATGCCATGCCACCGGCTAGCTGTTACCGTGTTACGGTCAGCGGCGGCGGCGTCGCGAGGGAGAGTGCGCCGGGGCGGGGGGCCGGCGCACCGCACGCACACGCACGCACACACGCACGCAACGCATGGCTTGGATGGACTTTGACTCGGCCGCCGCCGGGGCACGGTGGGCAGTGGGGCTGCGGGCGTCGTGAGCCGTGAGTCGTGGCTACGTACGTACTCCTACGCGCGTCCAGGTCCCCGCACCGGCACCGGCCCGTCAACGTCGCTGTGCTCTACTGATGGTGACGGTCGCCGTCGTCGTCCCCAGTGGCAGTGGACGACCAGGAATTAAGCCGTCTCGAAGCTCGGCGCACTTTTTCCGCGCTAGTGCTAGTATACGTGCAGCGAAATTGACATGTTCGTGTGGTCGTTCCTCAAGATTATTTACAACTAGCTATCGCAACTTGTGCCCTCACTTTCTAGCTCTTTTTCATATCCCTGACTCCTGTGTTTTTGTGTGCTCTTTTAATATAATTTCCAATAGGGGCTCCTTGCCTCCTTGTCCCCTCCTGTTCCTTTCAACTTGTGCTCAAACTATTTGTGATATATTCATAAATTGATAAATTTTACTTTGAGACAACTAGGAACATACGTGGTTGACTATTTCACATTGCAAACGACCAAATTTGTTATGTATCATTGTAAATTCATGAATGTTTGTTATATGATATTGCATGGTTATTTTATAAAGTTTATATCATACATAAGGAGAGGGAATATTGGGAAATCTCGTTTTTGCCCTTGCCTTCCACGGGCAATCACCTTCCTTACCCTCTCGCTCTTTCCACTCGCAGTCCAAGCTCCTAGGTCTATTCAATCATGATGGAACAACGTATGCCGGAACCAAAGGAGCTACGAATTTGAACATGAGAGAAGTGATGGTGGATGATGTCGACACCGCATGATGTCGACACCGTCCCCTACAACCCCTTAGGGGGCTGAACATGATGGAGTCGGTAAATGGCCATCCCATTTAGGTACGGTGGGTGGCGGGGGGCTGTCCACCATGGAGTCAGCCATGAACATGAAAGCGGATGGTAGTTGCATTAAGCTGTCCCACCATGGAGTCAGCCATCCCTAAACGGATGGTAGTTGCATAAGTTCCAGGCTAACTAGGCGTACGTATGCATCTTCTCCTCTACTCCTATACTGGATAACAATGTTTGCTGGCATTTTCTTTCTAACTCCTTTTAAGCGTTTTTACAGGAGCCTCTCCATTGTACATGGCCTTAGCGGCACGGGCGAAACTGTATCCGAAGGGTGATCCAGTTGTTGGGGGTGGTGGTTGAACATTCACGGCCAGGTCTTGCCTCCTCGTCTTGTTTGACCTCAACAGTTGTTGAAGTTGTTGCAATGCGGCGTAGTTACCACCCTAAGGGTAGACAAACCTCCTTCCACCAAGTTGTGGGAGGGGAAAGACATAGATGAGATCCGACTTTAAAGGAAGATGTCAAAACAATATTTGTCCAACCTCATTTTTTTCACGACAAACATTTGTCCAACCTCTATAATGATACAATGTGTCTGCGGTGCAAACCTTTTATTTGGTGGCCCAGAACAAAATTTGCCTAACTAATTAGTCTATAGGATGAAGATCTAACTGTCAGTTGTCCTTTCTCTCATGTCTACTTGTTTTTTTGTGTGTGTGTGTGTGTGTGTGTGTTTGGAGGGGAGAGTCTTGTACAACAGATAGACACTTACATAGGCTATTATGGAAAGATAAGGGCCATATCCTTAATAAAGAAAGGCTAACCTCACATGCTAATGAATTTATCCATCCTCAGCACAGTGACTTTTCAAACTGCAAAATCTCTTGGCGCCGCTTGTTGCACTGGAGAAAACAGACGAGTGTTGTTGCCCTAATTAAGACACCGGCCGCGTGTTGTGTTGGTTACAAATTAAACACGGAAAACGCCAGCTCCACCGAACTTTGAGCACACGGCCGCTAGTGGCAATGTCCAAGACGAATATAATCAGCGTGACACAGCCGTATCGTACCCGACGGGAGCATGTGTAGGTACGGAACGGTAATAGCTCACCTAGTCGAAGCTCGCTCCTTTTCTACGCTATGCTGCCGTGTGTGCTCTGTTCTGTTGCTCACAGGCCGGTACTCTGAAGATGCCAAGATTCTTGTCGGCAAAACCTCCGCTGCCCAGCCCGTCTCAATCTACACACGCATGCAGTAATCGGGGCATGGAGCGCTCAGCGGAGGCTGAGACGTGTCGCCACCATCACAACGATGCAGGACACCATCAATCAGAGGTGATCAGGAGCAGGAGGGGCTCTACCGATCTGCATCTGCATGCATCGAGCATCGTACTCGCTTGCCTTTTCCCGGTTGGCGGCGTTAGCTTTTGCAGAGCTCTCCTGCAGTCATGTGTTGTGCATGCATGCCAATGCAATGCCTGCCAATCTGCCATGCATGGCTGAACTGAAAAAGGGCTCTGCTGACTTATGACTCATCACATCAGTAAGAGCGTCCGAGTCACAGCTCATCGCAGGCATCTTGTGATGTTCTGTTGGAGCGAGAAAACGATGGGTTAACGGTGGCCTAGCTAGCTAATCTGGTGGTTGGATTTATGCTAGACACCGGCCGGCTAGCTAATCACAGGCTCACAGCTAGATTTTAAACTAAGCAAATGCCTTTTCAGATGCCCTACTAGATTGAGCTCTGATGCGGCGCGCAAACACACCTTGCGCAATGACTGCGTACCTTGCAGTTGGTTTATGTCACAACTCACAAGCACAAACCGTAGCATGGACCGACGACCTGCTTTGTTTGCAAACTTTTTTTTTTTGCTGCAGTTGTCACAAACAAGAAACAGCCACAAATAAAACACGCACGGTGCAATGGAAATACGGAACCATCGTCCTAGAGCTAGGCAGCTGGTTCAACCTTCTGAAAATTGACAAGGGCAATAATGGCCAGTGCACATAGAAGAGCTGCTGGCCGGTTCGATCGGCTACTCAAAGACAGATGATGAAGCTTCACGTGTACTCTGGGATACCAGTAGCAAAAAGGAACTATCCAAGTGCTGGGTGACTTGAAACCCTGGTCAAAACCAGCAGCACTGACGACCCGGCCATATTCACTTGAGTGCACACTGATAGATCGAGTATATTTGATGATTAATGGTTGGTTGAAATTGTATTAAATAATTGCACTTGATTGCTCACTGATCTTTATTTAGTTAGCTCTAGCTTGATTACTCTATATGGCCGTACATATATATATGAATGTTGGCGGCCGTTATATATGAATGATTATTATTCGACGAGTTTTGTCCCAGAGTATGTCAATTTGATTGAGACTAGGCAGAGATATCGCTTCTCATCGATCTTTAATTCCTGTCGTCCTACCATCTGATAACCAATTCGTGTACAACGAACTAACTAACAAGGACACGTATAATTAGGCAATGATCGATCGAGATGCATACAGTCCCAAAATAAATGCGTTTTTCGCTTCGAGAAACATATGCCGGCAATTATATACTAAAATAGGATTAATATTTATATTACATAATTAGTATCATTGGAAAGATCTTTTGATCTAGTTTTTTAACAAATTTATTTGGAGATTTAAATCTTCTGCAAATCGAGTCAAACTTGTGGACGAAAAACCAAAAACGTCGTTTATTTTGGGACGGAGGGAGTATATACGGTTTTGGAATTAATAATGCTGCTATGTGTATCCATGATAAGGTAAGGTACAAATGGATGCATGCATGCAGCAAAAAGTTGTAGGACGACCTTTGCAACTAAAAATCATGCCATACCCATATATACCGGCCGAATTGATTCTCGAATATCCGTGCATGCCTACCGTCCTTGAAATAATTAATAAAATCGTTTCTTGCATGGCTGGAAGGCCTCTTGCGTCCATGACTCATGTTACAAATCTTGCAGGGTTAATTTGTCGTGTCGTGTGTGCTGAGAGTAGCGATCGATTGACGACGTTGCAACCACCGGCCAGACGGCGCCGGAGTAGAGTAGTGCTGATTATATTTCAGACTGCAGACAAGTGTACGTACGGCGACCGCCGCGTTCTATACTTGGCTACACGTACCGAGACACTTCATAAGTCTATATATGTAGGCCTCATGGTATGTGAATAGCTTATTATCAGACGTGGCGTGTATACACCTTATTATAATAATGGACTCATGCATGCATATCATGCTAATTAGTCAATGGGCCAACGGAAACAACAGCAGCTGATTTAGTAATTAAAATAAAGCCCATAATTGTATATATACTTAGTATAGTCCAAACGGGCCTAAGGACGCCCCTGATACACCTTATTATAATAATGGACTCATGCATGCATATCATGCTAATTAGTCAAAGTGCATCATCCCGTGAATGAAGAATCAAGAAGATCCCCCAAAGTGAAGACTGCCTCATCGACTGGTGGCTTAACTCGTCGGCAAGGGTCCCTGTGCCCTTTCGTAAGGGGTTTTCACTCGTTGGTTCTGCTCACTACCTGGAAAGTTTGGAAAGAGCGCAATCGACGTACCTTCGACAACGTTTCGGTCACGCCGTCGCAGCTGCTGTTGACGATCAAGGAGCAAGCGGAGGAGTGGTGCGCGGCGGGGTACCGAGTGCTACAGCCGCTGCTTATGCCCGTCGCGTAGGAGTAGCCTTACTATTACCTTAGTCGCACAATTGTTTCCTAGACTTAGTACAACTTCAAACTTCAAAGCTGCGCTGCGCCGTGCCAGCCGGCGATTTGTGTATGTGTGCCCGCGTAACGCTTGATGGCATCTCGCCAAAGAGCGTCTTCGGATGTAACTAAACTCTAATCTCTCTTAATGAAGCACGTTCAATATGGACGCTTTCGAAAAAAAAGAAGATTAATTGCCAGAAACCAACAAGTGCTAACTGCATGCTTCGATCTGTTTACCGTGAATAAAATGTTTCAGTGCCGACTCACGTCACATTGTCATTAATTAAACCTCACAATAAACAAACGAGGAATCAACAACACACTAAACTAACAGCAGCCAACCGGCCGGCAGGAGCTAGATTAATTTGTTAACAGCTAGCCTTGAATATATGCAATGGCATCATGCATCTTCCTTCGCTTTAATTAAATAGAGAATCAAGTAGTGGCTCTTGCTTATTAACTAATTTCCTTGACAGCACTTAGCCCTACCACTACCGAAAAAGAGCATGCAGCAGAGCGAGATCGAGCGATCGAGCGCATAAACTAAAGTATAAATAAGCAGCTAGCTAGACAAGTGGAATCAGAGACAGACCACAAGCCGCACAATAAAGGATACCTTTTCTCGATCGGTCGACCGGCCGATCCACTCGCTTTTTGCCTTAGCTTCCCTTAGAAGCACATCACTACTTATGCTCATGCACACAACAGCGGCATGAGAAAAGGTAGCTAGGAGGAAAGCTGGCTACCAAGCTACTTGCTTGGTCATGTACACATAACACAACACCACATCAATATCACAATATTACATGGATGTATATAAAGATTGATGCTCCAACATCATCCAACGGGTGGTTTTGTTTACTCGCAATCCCGCATGCACACACCACCTCAAACCTATATATTAGCTCATCATATGCACACGCATGTCCTAACTACTATCCCTCTGTCCCAAATATAAGTCATTCCAATTCTTTTTTAGAGAGTCAAGGCATCTCAAGTTTGATTAATTATTAATAAGATAATAACATTTATGATATTAAATGAGTATCATTAATTACACTCTTTATTAATTACTATTCGATGCTATAAATTTTGTAATTATTTTCTATAAATTTTGTATGCTTCAACTCTCTAAAATATTGAAATGACTTATAGTTTAGAACGAACGGTGTATATATAAAAGCGGCCAACAAGAGAAGAGGCAAATAACGACATGGGCACTGAGTTAGGCCCCATCATGGTTTAGCACCGGCCAGCGGCCAGCGGCCAGGATATGACACGCGAGAGCGCGCGCTTGCTTGCTTCGGCAAGTTATTGGGCACCGCCCGCGGCTGGTTGCGGCCATGCACGTACGGCACGGAGCCACGTACATACATGCCCAGGCCTGGATGCCTCCGATCCGGCCTTTTGCTGCTTGCATTGTTTAATTATTCACGATCTTTAGACTGGACATGTGTCTCTCGTTGTCGTCTCTGCATGAAAGAAGATCTCCTCGTTGGGACTTGGGCCATCATCACACCACACCGGAGACCGGACACCTCGCCGGCCGGCCAGCCGGCCGTTGAGCCGTTGCCGTCGAGACTGCCGTGGCCTGCAGCATGGCGTGTAGCAATGGCTGACCTTCACGTGTATCTTTTAATTTGTTTCTGCTCATGTAATCGCACCGGTTCGCATCTCACGTCTGTGCCGTGCCGAGATTTGCCCGCACCGCAAGCGTTGTCCCAACACCTGTGAGTAGTAGTTGTGCCTGGATAGCGACACTGTAATAAATAATTAAACAATATATATATTTTCTCACTTTTCCTATGTCTAATAATCTTTGGAGCATCTACAGGTTGTTTACTTGTTTGGACAGATCATCTATGATCTATCTACCTGTGCTTTCCATGAAGACGAAAGCCTGTCCCTGCGTTTCCAATTCATCGATCGATCGGAGTCATGTCAGAGGTTGGTACCAATTCCTTTTTCTCAATCAAGGATGACAAAGATTGAGACATGCATGGCAGTAATCTTACGAGAACTTAGTTGTTGTCGGGAGCAGGATTGGGGTCAGCGATTTGGATATCCTGGCAACCAACGCAAAGCTAACAGTGGGGGCTGCAAGATGGGCTAAAACCGATGCTGGAAAGCCAGCAAGGAAGATGGGCTCATGCCACCTGCCAATCCTAATCAGGTTTTATTAAGGCTGGTCAAGTTTCGTCAGTTGCATCATCGATTCATTTTCAGGCAAGAATCATACATGGATTGCTCCCTATTCATTCATATTCAGCAGTACATCAGAAATATATATATATATATCTCCTGATCTAAATGCTTGTGTTCGGAGCAGAATGTTAGTTCAGAGTGTTGCATCAGGGTGGATGTGAGTCTGACAAATCGGGGGAGGTCACAACCTCTGCTCTGAAATGGTCTCACAGTGGAAGAGGTTGATGCGCTACTTCTTAAACAAGATGAAGAGTCATGCACAACTGGCCACATTTCGCACCAAACAAAGATTCTAACTTCGCAACATTTTTTTTTTTGGAAGATGCTTTCAGATGGTAGCTACAAATACAATAACTTTGGTAGGAGTTACTTCAAAATGAAGAAGGCCAGCTTGACAGAAAGTTGAACCTGCAACCGAATTCTACTCCCAGATATTGCTGATTAGGAGATCCAGATTGGTTGCTGTTGGGGAAAAAAAACCCTAAAGCCTGTTGTATTTTCTCTGAAGACAATGCTCTGAAGCAAATTCTGATGCTACGTTTTCACGGTCAGAAGTCACGGCAAGGCACATTACAAGAAAACCACTTCAGCATCAACTAGGCCTCTGTGATAGGAGAACTTCCACTTCGAAGCAGGGCTGCACATTATTTTGGTATTATAAGTTACCCTGTGGATGTATGTGGTAATGTCGATTGTGCTTCCGTACTGCCAATGCTTGGATGCTGACTGCCATTTGGTCTCTTCTTGAGAGCATTCTTCACCTCCTCCTCTTTCTTATCAACAAAAGAGATCAATGACTTGATGGTAGTTAACCTTGCTGGCCTGTTTAGAATCTGTTGGGGCTCAGGAAACTGAGCCTCAACCTGGTTACTGTATCTGCTGTACTGACAGAAAATGCGGAGGAAGAAAATTACAAGAGCAACGAGACATGCAAGGCCACAGATGAGGAAGAGGCCCCAGAAGCTTGATAGGCTCAAGGAGTTCGACCCAGCGCCATTGTCGTCTGCAGCGCACTCTGTCTCACTTAACCATTCGTTATGGATCCTTTGGAGATTGCCGTTCTCTGACAGTGCCAGGATTGCCGTTGATAAGTCCTCAGCGAGAGGGGAGTCTCTTGGGAAGGCCTGCACCAAAAAACAGTACAATCACAAGATGTTCTGAACATAAGTAAATGCTTGTGTTTTGACTTAGCAAGCGAACCCACTTACAAATCCCCATCCACTTTTTGTGAAAGCCTGACCAACTGTCTTAAACTTGCAGTATTTTGACAGGAAGATCTCAACATATGGAAGCTCGTCGATTATTGCAGCAACACCACCATTTCCTGAACCTACCTCTAGTGCTCTTGCATAATCTGATGGGCTGTTTAGGGGCACCAGACGGGACTCGGCAATATTGAGCTCATCCACAAGGTAGTTTCTGGAAAAAGATCCAACTTGATAGCCAATTGCACTTGAACTAGAGATCAAGCTATCGAGGCCCTGTATCCCTGAGGTTAGCTCCTGAACCGTGAGAAGTGATGTCAAGTTTGCTGTGTAGCTCGAGTTAATAATGAGCACAGCAAAGAGCCAGATAAGCAACACAAATCTACCAAGCGCACTAACTGTGTTCTCTCCTGAGTAAAGAAATGAGAAAGGAGGTTATGAGTGGACTAGGAAACCCCTTGAAATATTTTGACTAGTTTCACGTCAACACTTACTGTGTGCAAAGAACATGGTAGAGAAACTAAACCTGAAAATGCACAAAGATTTCATATATAAATAAAAACAATATGCTTAAAAACCAGAAAAGGACGAAAAATAGGTACAAAATGCAAATACTAACCAGCACACTGTCATAATTTGTTGCCTTGGAGGTCCACGAAACTCAGTGTTAGTGCGGTGTTCAAGTACCCAAACAACTGCACCCACGAAGAGGAATACAACAACTAGGACACACCACATCCGGAAGGTGAATGGCTTCAAAAAAGCCCAAGCATTTGATTCAATCACCCTTGCCGGAGCTACAATGATGAGGCCTGATTCTATATATGGTTGTGTAAAATCAACAAGTCTTGTTCTATTCGTCACTATAGCAATGTCCCCTACTGCAGCATCAAAGTACTGAATGGGAACGATAACAGAAATAAGAACATTTGTATAATGAAATATTCAAGGTGCAAATCTAGGATAAATTGGAATTGAAAAGGCTTTGGACGAATGTTACTCACATTTTCAGATACTTTTTGAACAAGTTCACTGTAGCTAGGATTCTTCAAACCATCACCAAATAAAACAAACTTGTATGAAACTGGATAGGGCAACAAGCTTATTGCAGCTTTGAAGACATCAACTGCAAAGCCCTTTACTCCATCAGGACTATTGTCTTGCATAACAAATTCTTTGTAGCTTGTTCGGAGAGGTACTCCAATCTTCATAGGCTTCCCATGATATGAAAACACCCAACCGCGAGGTTTCTCAGAAGTCTGACCAGGCCATATAACACTATGGAGTTCTACATTGTTGACTGAAGAGTCCAGTGATGATGAATTTAAGCTTTCTGGAGCAACAACTGAGAGACCAGAAGAATTTGACCAATATCCAATGGTTCTTAATCCTGTACCACCAATATTCAGAATATCATAGGATGGGTGTACCAAATCTCGATCCAAAGTAAATTGAACTGGACCAGAAACCCCTGAAAAGTTTGCACTCCACACTTTCTCCAGTAGTTTTTCTCCACTGTTGAAAATCCTAAGAGAATCTAACTGAAGGCTACTTCCCTTTTTAGCTTGCAAATTTGGGTCAGCAGAAAAAGATATAGCATTCCCTTCTCTCAGAAACCGCTCAACAGCATGAGCAACTAACCATACAGAGTCATAAGCATGCATAAAGTAAGAACTACCATTCGTAGTAAGATTATTCGACTTGGACAAAAACGCATGCTGAATATCAGAATCAACTATATGCTGCCGAAGCACAAGAACGCCCTGCGTAAGTTCCATCACATCAGGATTACCATGCTCAGAAGAATCTATCACTGCAGAAAGCCAGTCTGTTGCTATCCATACATAGCCACTGCTCATCATCCCCAAAGATTTCGCAGCTGATAGCACGTTAAGACCAGAGTCAGGGTTAACGTGGATAACATAGACGCGAGACTCCATGTCATTTACCTGCATCAAGATATCCTCGATAGTAGTCTTTGCAGCACCAGGTGGCAACTTAGCTTTGTAGGATATCTTGCACTGCCTTTTTGCAAGGGCGTCACCTAGTGCTGAGATGCCACCTCTACCGTAGTCATCATCCACATATATGGCAATGACTTGTTTCCATTGATATTGACTAATGATGGCAGCGACGGCACCCATTTGGTAGTAATCACTTTGTGTAGCCCTCACAAAATATGGGTATTCAATGGAAGAAAGTGTAGGATCAGTGGCTGCGAAAGAGATAAGTGGGACATGGAGTTCATTGACAGCATGGGAAATGACATGAGCAACAGCCGAGGATTGTGGACCTAATACGGCGACTACGTCTTTAGCCAGAAGCTGCAATGCTGCACAAGAAGAACTGTTGTTAAACTCTTCATGCTTCCAATGCAGCACGTTACAATGCATATTAACTTCAATGTAATGAGGATAGACAAAGGGAAAGCTCTATGGTGCCCATATATATATAAAAGATAGGCGAGTTCAACATTTTCCATGTCAAGACACAAGACTTTGAATTTCCAAATTAATTTAGTTTCTAATATCTGACTTTTTACTTGGTTGCTGATATAAAGGAACAGCAAACTTGCAGAGTGATACGAATACAATCTTTCTACTGCAGTTCCTAGTACAGGTATGAGTTCATGTTGTTTTATCTGCAGTGATGAGACCTGAATAATGGGAAGTTACTAGTTCATATAATATGCACCACTAGTTATTCTGTCACCAATTTGTTTCCAATGAATATTCTGTTTCTAATTAGTAACCAGGGCAACAGAAGATTAACAAAATACTGATATATGCTACTAAGAATTAGCAAAGGAAAGATAAAGTCAAAGCCGAATTACAGATACAGAAGCAAAAGGAGGTTCAGACCTTCTATGGTGCCAACAAAGCCACTGCAATTGGTGTCCTGCATAAGAACACTCAATTTCGTCCCCAAGAGTATGCTAGGGTCAGCATTGACATCCGCAACGGCGACCTCGATAGCGGGTCTCACTGCCTTTCCGATAACCGAATCAAATGTGAACAGTGCACCGATGCGCACCTCAGCTGGCCTTGTGAGGTTGCCGTTCTGGTTAGCTGCCAGGGTCCCACTGACGAATATGCAGGCGCACAGAAACAGGGCAGCAAAGTGAGCAGCGCCCATCCTTCCAAGGACCAAGAAAAGAGTATCGTCTTGCCAACGACCTTAATTTGGTGTCCGAACAGCCTCTTCAGTTATACGTAGTCTGCAGAGCATGAAACGGGGAACAGAGGTCGCATCCAGGAACGCGGAGAGCTCACCTGGTTTCGTGACCGCTAATTCTGCAATTGCAACTCAATGAGCGATGAACTGCTTGATCACGAAGACATGACTAGATTTCAAGAATCAAGAAACGTCCTCTGCCCATCCGTTCTAGAGACCGCCTACCAACTGTTCGACGAAATACTCGACGGACCGGAATGGCGAGCAGAGCTTGGCTTAATCCCTAGTCTGCGATAGAAACACAAAAACAAATTCAGTAAGCTCTGCTCGCCCAGCGCTCCAAAAATCCAACGAAAATGATGACACGGTGCTTACCAAGTACCATCTGCTTGGCGGTGCCATGGTGGGAACTAGGAAGCCAAAACCAAGCGAGGGGCGGACGGCGATGATCCACATCCACAGGCGAGCGCCACGAAGCCACATTCGGCAGCTCCTAGTGGGGGACAAGAGTAACCGGATGCTGGAGCGGATTCGTAGGAGATCTTTTTCTGGGAAGCGGCGGATGCGAGAGTGGAAAGACAGCCACATGTGGGTCACGAAATGGTTAGCGCAGCTTTGTGACCTCGCAAATTGCGATTAGATTCCTCCCACATAAAAAGTATCCTTTTTCTTTCCCTCCTCGTGAAAAAGGATCACAAAGTTTCGTCGTTAAAAAGAAAAACCAGGACCACAAAGAACTTGAGCGCTCAGACGGTCCGGGCCAGACTTCTGTCACGAGCAAAATCGGCTAACACTTATAGTCCCCTTTCTACCTAAACATCGGTCGCTTGCGTTTCCTGATAATGACTTGATTATATATTCGGATTGGATAAGTCACGGGACTTATTAAGTCAAAAAATAAAATAAGTGCCTGCAAGGTTCCTAGGTGTGAGGAGCTCTATTTTTTTGTCAAATAGTAGGGGAACTTATTAAGTTATGGAACTTATAAGTCACCTACAACCATTTTTTTCTTCTTTTTTTCACCTTCGACTTATAAGTCATTTATTTTCTTTTTTTTTCACTCGCTTGCGTTTTGATTAAATGACTTTCACTATATATGCTGTTTGTATTGCACTGGGTTTTGGTGACTAAAAATTAGTAACTTATAAACACGTTTTAAATTAATATTTGACTTATAAGTCGGGGTGGAAAAAGAAAATGGGTGGCCAAAGGGACTGGTAGACAAGTCAAGGTAAAATAAAAGAAAATAGTTGCAAGTGACTTATAAGTCCCATGACTTATAAGTCTATTAATTAATTTTTAATCACTTATTTTGAATTTTAATAAGACTTATCAAACAGGCCCTAAGTTAAAAACTAAAATAAGTGACTTAACAAATTATTAAATCATGGGACTTATAAGTCACCGCAACCATTTTTTCTTTTTTCACCCACGACTTATAAGGCCTCCGACTTAAAAATATCAATAGTACTTATAGTCAATATTATTGCAAAGATCTTTTAAATTTCTAATCTAGTTTTTAATAAATTTAAGATACAAATGTCGAATAAACTTTCTACAAACGAGTTAAAAATATTAAGTGGTTGAGGGAGTAAGTCGATAGACTATTATTTACACAATGCAAACTATCGGTGCCTATGGTTTTTTTTTTAAGAATTACATAGTATAACACAGACACTCTTCCTTTCATCATGTCACTTTTATTTCCTCCCTCTCTTCTTTTTTTATATGGACCATATTCTCTTACCATAAACTCGCAGCTACGACAAACACCTACTTTTTTTATTTGATTTCACGTGGACACTGCTACACAGCTACCAGTAAAAGTAGGGATGCAAGGAGGGGCGGGTTTGCGCACCAATCCGCTGGGCCACACCACCAACCTGCATATGCCTACAACCTAGCCCATTTAGATAGAGTGGGTTGAAGTGTCCAACCCGCATATCCCAGCGGCAGCCCACATCTTGCATTCATCCCACGACACAAGCTACGCGTAGTTGTTCTGGCCGTTGATTCCGCTGTTGAGCGCGCCTCCACGAACTCTGCAACGTTGCTGCCGCGCTCCGGTGGCAGACCGTGCAGCCACTTGGCATAGACCCTAATGTTATCCTTGAACATGAATTCCATGCAGCGGCAAAGCATGGATCGGTTAGTGGCCGCGGTCTCGCGCCAGGCCTTCGCTACCATCACAAAGGCCTTCTCCAGGTACCAGAACGCCAGCTCGTCGTCGGACTCTATGGGAGAAGACGTCATGTCGCCCTCGTCAGCACATTCATGCATATCCTTGGAGAAGACGTCGCGTTGCACGCCTTTTGGAGGACTCACTCTCACGGAATGGGAGTCGACGGTGAGGGTGCCAACTGCCAAGGACCACGGTGGCGGCGGTGAGGAAGACCAGAACCTATGTGTCTGCATGTGTGCATGAGTCTGCTAATAAGTGGGATGGCAGAACCCGCATCTTGCCCGTGTTTATCATGCTGGCCGTTGCGGGCGGCTTGGCAGACGTGGGGCGGGGTTAGCCGCTGCCGCCCCTGCTTGTGTCCTTAAGTAAAAAAGTGATACACTAGAGAAGACTTTATGGACCTCTGTCAGCCTGGGACTATATCATGGACCAGAAATTCTATTGAGACAAGCGCAAATAGTGTCTTAAATGAGACGGCGCAAAAAAAAAATCTTGTATTTATTTGCCTATAATACATCAATCATGGGGTCTAGGCCTCCAACATTCACCAACAGTTTTTCACGTGACACAAGGCTGCAACATACAAGCCAGGCTAGTGAAAAAGAGACCCAATTCTAATTCCCTGGAATTAGGTTTTTATCCATGTAGAGAAACAAACAGAAGAAAGTGCATTTTATGAGTCAGTTTTGAACTGGTACCAGCAAACAAACGGCCACACGTACAGATTGACAATCGGATTTAGATATTTATATAGCGCAACATGTCATACATTTTATAATTCATCTAGGAATCAAATTTCATCTTGTGCATTAAAAAAAGGTGTTGCTCTATCTTGCTATATGAGGGGTTTAACAATCTATCGATGATCATATCATGCGTTCGGATTCATTTCAGGATTGGACTCCTATCATGCCAAACTTTTTTTTTTTTTGAAACGAACCGGCAGGAGAGCTGCCCGCTATATTAAAAAGAAGGAGTAGCCAAGAAGGCGAAGTACAAAACGGCAAAAACACAAGAAAACACAAAAGAAAGGAAAACAAAGCTTGCCCGGTTGGATTGGGTCGTCAACGCGGGAAACCACTCAACTATACTCACATGCCGGTTGGATTGGGACATCAACACGGCCAACACACTACACGCGACGACGAATAGAGGAGGCGAAGCACAACCGCAGCTACCACCCACCAACCGCACTCTTGCGAACATCGAAACCTCTGAAATGATCCAGCGCTGATAGGGGAACATAGGGGCAGACATCACCACACCGAGAAGGCCACCGCTCTGCAGGACCTTTCGCCGCAGAGTTGCTGCACCAAATCAAATTACCCGACGGAGTGAAAACACCAAGCCCGAGCAAACCAAACGCGCGGGGGACTCTCCTCATCCGCCGTTGGACACTCTCTCGTGTGCGGGGACTCCACCCGCCACACGGCTCCACGCTCCGGACTTGTTTCTTGAATTGCCGTCATCATGCCAAACATTAACTCCTACGGACATGGAAGAGAGCGACGAACTATGAAAGTATGTTGTATTTTAGCTTTGTTTTTGAATAGGAAAATATCAACATCACCCCTAACCTTTGGCAACGGGGCTACTTTACACCCTGAAGTTTGAAATCAGGTAACGAACATATTAAACTTTCATAGACAGTTTAATTTAACACCTATAGTGGTTTTGCCTACATGGCTGTCCAAGATGGACCTTTGGGACATGCTGGCCCCGGCCCCACCTTTCTTCTCCAAATACCAGAACCGGCTCCCTCGCTCTCAGACAACGTGGAAGACGTCGTTGTACTTGTACATCAGCGAGCTCTACTCGTGCACGTCGCTTTACGGCCTCCACATGAATGCTTGTGCACTGCGCGTTGCGTCCCTGGCAACGTAACCTCAGGTCCTCTGGAGATCAGAAACCAGTTGGACTACTTCAATGCCATGGTGAAGGACACAGTCCGGCTGCACGCGCTACAGAAAGCTTGGGCTAATTTCAGTATGTTTCTATTCAAATCTTCCAACACGTAATGCCTAAATTACAGTTCTATAATAATCTTATGACTTGTTTGGTATGGCTTATAGGTTGTTAATGGTCAAAATAAGTTAAAGCTAAACAACCAAACCTTCATTGCAGCTTCTCCCTAGCAACACTTCTTCTGACCGGTTTGGTAGAGTAGAGCAAAAGGGAAGTGCTTCCTAATAAGCATGCCATAAGTTTACGGGAGAGAACTTCAAGGAAACAATCAAGATTGCTGAAATTGTGATCTGCCGATATGTAGTTCTACAATAGAAAATAGGAGAAAATTTGGGGGTGGGGGAGGGAGACCGAGACGATGATGATACACTGTTAACTTTTCAATGAGTTGCGCTCAATAATTACATCTATCCACTACGTAGCACAAACTTTACACACTTTTAATTAAAAGAGGGGAAAACTGGTGTTATATCTTCAGCTGGTCACCTTCTACCGTTTCTGGAAGTTCAAGGCCTTGGTGCCATATGCGAAGAGGAAGACGAACAAGAGGATGTAGCCGAAATGCGCCAGCACGATGTAGCCGAGGAAGTCGTGCTTCATGCCCAGGGTTTGGTCCAGATATTCCTTCACTGTGACGGTCTTGCTGCCAGTAACCGTAACATTGCGGCCTATGTCGCCAAACTGTGACACCGTGACGCCGTAGATGGTCCAGGAGACCGGGTTACACCAGTAGAACCATCGCCACCAGATAGGCAATGCCTGCAAGAGTGAAATAGTTTTCGGAAATTGAATTGGCAGCTGAGTGGTGCAAAGTAGGTAACGCGAGGGCTCACAGAGATACCTACAGGTCGGGGTACCAGGAATCCAGCAAAAATGTTCCAGCTGGTGAGACTGAATGAGAGAACTATACTTGCGAGCATTGCGGAAGGAGTACAGGTAACCAGCATTGCACCAAACAGTGCAAAGTAGAGGAAGGTACAGATGAGAAAGAACAGGAAGTAGAAAAATTTGTCCGCCTTCCACTCATAGCCAATCATTGTATAGAGAGGGATGGTATAAACAATAGCCTGAGCTATGCTGTACACAAGCTCCACAACTGTCTGCACACAACAATTGGTTTCAAGAGAGATGCGTTAATAGAGATTTTGTGAATGCAAAGATTCAAAAACAACTGTGACAAAATAACTACTAATATATGATGGGAAAAAACAAATTAATGTATTCAGTTGTTTAAAGTTTTCTGGTCCTCACATTCCACAGACAGGGTATACAAGTGATTCTGTTTGGACAAGATTCATGCATGTTCAGATTATCATGTTTCGGTTAAAAAATGACAACGTAAGGTATTTTGAAATTACCACTGCAAATGAATAGGACAATGGAGAGAACATCCCAGCAGCCTTTTCACGATAGAAGACTGTCCTTTCGATAGAGAAAACAGGTACAGCTGAGAGTATGTTTGCACATCCAAGGAAGTAAACAGCAGCATAGGTGGCTCCAAGCAGGTTTTGCAGGTCCCGCTCTGAATTTCTGTACAGCAAAAGCAAGGAAACCAAGAATCCTTAGCAGTTAATAATCTATTTGACACTATCCCATGAATTAATCACAATTAGTTGATGAATGATATTTGCTAATGTCATAACACAGAGTAGGATCATACACATTCTTTCCCATGCGCCAAAAGACTGAACCGAACACGAGACCATAGAGGAGTGTCATAAGATAGCGCATGGCATTGTAGGGTGGATTCTTCCAATAAGATCGAAATTGCTTCCATGAATTGGCCATACATTGATTTAGGAAACTCTGGGCATATTTAGTAGCAAATGAGAGATCCTGGTGACCTGGTGGTGGAATGCTCAACTCCTTAATAAGTTCTTGATTGCTCCTGAACATATTCATCATTATAAAATGTAGGAAGAAAATTGTGTTTTGTTTGTTGGAGATTCAAATAAGTTTAACCAGTGTCAAAGAAGAAACAAATTTACCAAACAAAAACTACTGCAGTAATAACAAAAGGAATATATTTACGGTACAGAGCAGAATTTGCATAAATTTCAGCAAAATCAACGTCCATGCGAGCCTCAGCTAGAGGAGAGCTAACTTCCAGCATCCATGTTGCGGGATTGTATCCTTCTGTAATTTTTGGAACTCCTGGAATTGCCTGCAGGAGATTGCTATATACACATTAAAAGTATCCTTTGCTGTCTCACGTCAAGATCAGGTCACCTCTGCACACGACCATACACATATTTTTTTCTTGAATATGCAGGAGAGATGCATATAATTGCATGTTCTATTTTTGTGGTGCGTGGGTGTGGGATGGGTGGGGGTGGGGGTTGGCCTTTCTGCTTGATTTGCCATGTTTGTTTTTTCCTATCTGATAGATATTATTAACAACCAGCAGCTTGAGACTTGACTGCTACAGCAGTCAAGGTCTCCTCTCTGTAATTGCTAGGAAAGCGTTAGAGCCTCAGTCAAGGTCTCCTCTCTGTAATTGCTAGGAAAGCCACTGATTGTGGCTCTATAAATTTATCCAGCAACCCCCCACATTTGGGCGTGGTGTTTTCCTCTATTCTCTCGTGTCATTCTACATGGTATCATAGACCAATTAGATCCTGCTTCCGCCTCTTTCCCTCCCCACCACTCCCGGGCTGTGCGCACTCCTCCCTATGACCGCAGCCCCTAGCCATGCCGACGACGCCGACGCTGCCGCCGCTGCTGCGGCTGCTGCGCGACCCTTGCAGCACCTCCACCACCGCAGGCCGCCGTCGTCCACCCCTACACCGCCGTCAACGTGAAGACCCACATTCCGGTGACCACGGAGATGAAGAATCCCAATTTCACCATGTGGGCTACCTTCTTCAAGGCCTTGTGTGGGAAATTCAGGGCTTAAGCCCCACATCGACGGGCCTTCTCCTCCTCCCATTGCCGATCCTTCGTGGGACATTGCCGAGTGCACTTGTCCGTGGTCGGATCTTGAACACCGTCGGCGACTCCGTTCTTGATCTTGCCATCACCGATGAGAACCGATCCGCCCGCGTGGGTGGCGATTGAAAGCCTCTTCCGCTCCAATTGCGCTACCGGGGTTGTCTTTTCGCTTGAGGAGTTTCACTCCTTGAAGCGGGGCGACTTCGACCATCGACGAGCACGCCGGCTCAAGGTCAAGCCCGCCTCTCTTCGGGGTCGTCGGTCACACCGTTGAGGACTCCGGCTCGCCCTCGCCTCCTCCGCGGCCTCAACCCACGCTACACTGCCACCGCCGACGACATCGCCAACTCTACCGTGCTGCCATCCTTCTCCAGGGGGTGAGAGATGCTCTCCCTCAAAGAGCTGCGTCTTGCCAACAACGAGAAGACCACAACTGCCTCTGCCTGGTGGCCGCCTCTGGTTCCACCTGCACCTCTCCAAGATGTCGCTCCTCCTCCTCTGGTGTCACCGCTGGCACCCCTCCCAAGGGCCCTGGGGGCGGCAAGAAAGGCAAGGGCGGCAAGAAACAAGGCGGCTGGCGCGCCCAGGGCAAAGTTGCTGGCGGCGCCAGGCGATGCGGCGGTCGGCCGCCAGGTGGTGGTGGTGGCCGGGCGGCAAGGGTGCAACCGCCCCATTGGGCCATGGCTTTGCTACAATCCATGGGCCTTCCAGGCGGCGTTCCCCCTCCAAGCGGCGGCTGGCAGCAGGGCCGTGGCAGCGGTCAATAGGGCATCATGGGTGCCGGCCCACAGGCCCACGCCGTTTTCGACCCTGCTCCGACACCTCCATCCACTCTTATGTGGAATCAGGCCGGCCTCATCGCCGCCTTGAACCAGATCCACTTGCCGGTGACCACATTGGCGCCGGGAGGCCGGGGAACGAGCCGCCACGTGTTGTTATCGACGAGAGCCTTGTACTCCTCAGCCATAGACGCGCGCCACTGGGGGTCGGCAAGGGCCCCTCTGTAGTCATGGGGAATAGGCGAGGCAGTAGAGGCGGCGGTGACGTGAGCAGATGGTGGGAAGCCATAACGATCAACATCAGCGAGCCTGTCTGGAGGCGCGTCACAGGACGGCTAGAGGTAGGAGGCGGCGGAGGAGGCGGAGGTGTTGGAGAGCCCGCCACAACTGCAGGTGTCGTCCTCAGCATGGTTCAGCCCCGTCGTCAAGCCTGCCACCATTCGGGTCGTCCTCGGCATCGCTGCGTCTCGTCGATGGCCTATCCACCGGTGGGCGTGAAGAATGCCTTTCTTCACGGTCATCCGCATGAGACGATCTCTTGTCGGCGGCCCCGGCTTTGTCGACCCGGCGCACCCGACGCCGTCTGTCTCCTTCAGCGCTCCCTCTACGGCCTCAAGCAGGCCCTAGGGCGTGGCACCAGCGCTTCGCCACGTCCATTCGACAACTCGGCTTCGTCGCCTCTTCCACCGACACCTCCCTCTTCGTCTTCACTAAGGGCGGTGCTAGTGCCTACTTTTGTTGTATGCGTCGGCGACATCGTCCCTCACAGCCTCCTCGGGCCTTTCTGCTCCGCCGCATCATCGACCGCCTTCACTCGAAGAGTTCGCCATGACGGACCTTGGGGAGTTACATCACTTCCTAGGGATCTCCGTCACTCGCTCCTCCGACGGGCTCTTCCTCAGCGGCAGTACGCGGTGGACCTTCTTCAGAAGGCAGGCATGGCCGAGTGTCACTCGACGTCGACACCTGTTGACTCTCGTGCCAAGCTCTCTGCCTCAGAGGGTGCTCTTGTCGCCGACCCCACCGAGTACCGGAGCCTCATCGGCTCCCTCCATTACTTGACGCTTACTCGCCCCGACCTGGCGTACGCTGTGCAGCAGGTGTGCCTCTTCATGCATGACCCGCACGAAGCTCACCTCGCGCTGATCAAGCGCATCCTTCGGTATGTGAAGGGCACGCTGTCGGCTGGCCTCCGCATCGGCACTGGGCTGTCGACAAGTTGATTGCCTACTCCGACGCTGACTGGGCAGGGTGCCCAGACTCCCGCCGCTCCACATCAAGCTTCTGCGTCTTCCTCGGCGACGGCCTGGTATCCTGGTCGTCCAAACGGCAAACCACGGTGTCCCGATCGAGTGCGGAGGCCGAGTACCGGGCTATCGCCCATGTGGTCGCAGAGTGTTGTTGGCTTCGTCAACTTCTTCAGGAACTTCACGTTCCCTTGAAGGTCGCCACAGTTGTCTACTGCGCCGTCTATATGACGGCCAACCCGGTCCACCATCGCCGTACCAAGCACATTGAGATCGACATCCACTTCATCCGTGAGAAGGTGGCTCTCAGAGAGGTTCGCGTTCTCCATGTGCCGTCCAAGTATCAGTTCGCCGATATCATGACAAAGGGTCCGCCAACTCCATTGTTTGAGGATTTTCGGTCCAGTCTCTGCATCCGGAATCCTGACGCTTCGACTGCGGGCGGGTGATAGATATTATTAACAACCAACAACTTGAGACTTGACTGCTACAACAGTCAAGGTCTCCTCTCTGTAATTGCTAGGAAAGCATTAGAGCCTGAGACGGTCTCCTCTCTGTAATTGCTAGGAAAGCATGGTCTCCTCTCTGTAATTGCTAGGAAAGCCACTGATTGTGGCTCTATAAATTTATTCAGCAACCCCCCACATTTGGGTGTGGTGTTTTCCTCTATTCTCTCTATCATTCTACACGATCTAAATGAAATGACACGCAATTCTGGGAAAAAAATTATAGAAGATGAAGAAATACACAATTATTAGTGAGTCTACTATTATATATGAATTGATATGCAAAATAATTTGCCTCAAATGTCAAAATACTTCTCAGAAATTGAAGTTAATTTTGCACATAATATTGACAGCATGTCACATTGTATTCGTTATAATTGTATACAATAGTGGAACGCATAACCAAAATGCAGAGTTTCATCGAATAATCACATTTTTTCCATATAAAACATATTTCTCTTATTTTCTGAACATACCTAGTAGAATCACATTTACCTAAAGTACTATGTTGATTTGCCACTGATTTAGTAATATGGAATGTTTGAACCCAAACAGAAATAAAGCATAAAAGATAATTCACCTCGAAATATTCAACTAGTATGCGAGACTGGACACCAAGCTGACCAGCATATATAACACGACCACCTCTCTTCAGCAACAGAAGCTGAAAAATGTATCCATTTTTCAGTATATTCTTGCAGAGTTCGAAAATAAAAGTATGGTATTAGGCTTAATAGAAATATATGATCAATGTAAGGACCTCATCGAAAGCCTCGAAGATATCAATGCTGGGCTGATGGATCGTACAGACCACGGTCCGCCCAGTGTTAACTGTATTTCTCACTGTGCGCATGACAATTGCTGCAGCTCTAGCATCAAGGCCAGAAGTTGGTTCATCCATGAATATAATTGAAGGGTTTGCTACAAGTTCTACAGCAATTGTCAGTCTCTTCCTTTGTTCAGTCGATAACCCGCTGATACCGGGGAGACCAACCAGAGCATCACGCAATACATCAAGCTCAACTAGTGTCATCACTTCTTCCACAAACATCTACATTGAAATTAATTTTATCAGAGAAACTAGTGCTTTCATCAACTCCAAACATATGGAAGTTCTCAACCTTTTCGTTAATTAACATCATGGTTGCAGAGCAGGCCGTAAACAAATTTGAAGAAAAAAAAGTAATACAAGCACACCAGTGTAGTAACTAATATACATATTGGAGTACAGATAAAAGGAAAATAACAATGGGATTCATGCTGTGCCATAAAAACTATTTCTATAGGTATATCAGCGCAAGGAAGACAATGAAAAATCCATTCTAGATCAGGTTTGCGTAACTTCAAACCATCTTGAAATGAAGTATTTGATATGTCAGTCAATTTATTCATTCCCTGAGCTCTGTACACAACTTTTTCAACACAAGAGTACAACTGTGGATTGATGGGTGTGCTGTCAGTTAATGGTATCATCGCAAGAAAGACCAAATGATAAATCCATTCTAGATTCAAGACTCGGTCTTGCATGACTTCAAACCATCTTGAAAGGATGTAATGGATTTGTCAAACTATTTTTAGTGCCGGTTAATTATTCTTCCCGTGAGCTCTTTACACAAATTCCAGTGCTGTCAGTTAATGGGCAATACTTTTTACTGATACTCAAACGCTACAATTAGAACAATTTATTTTTCTAGCAGCATCAAGGCATAATGACATCTAATACAGAAAGAAAAAAAAAGGAAAAACACATACCTTTCTAGTATTGTCATCAACTTCTGAAGAAAGGCGCAACCAAGCAGAATAGATGAGTGATTCGTACACAGAAACATTTGGAGAATGGATATCAGTTTGTTCACAGTAGCCACTGATACGAGCAAAAGTTTCCTGTTTCTTAGGGTATCCAGAAAGTCTGATATCTCCCTCAATGGTTCCACTTGTCTTTCTTCCTGCCAGTACATCCAGTAGAGTGGTCTTTCCAGCTCCACTGACACCAACTAGGGCAGTCAGAACACCTGGTCTGAATGCACCACTAACATCAGACAGCAGCTGGAGGCGGCTTTCAGTGAAACCTTGTTCTTTCATTGCCTAGAAAGCAAAATTTCGCATCATATGTTAACAAATGAATTGCAATTACATATTTGAGTAGTAAAGGTACTGGCATCTGCCTTAGTTCAAAATATTATTATCACATGACTTATAGAGCCACCAGGCAACAGAAGAAAAGATTATCATTGATAAAGTGAGTTCCTGTTCTAAATATGATGTGTTCCTGCTTCATCAACTTTTCTCCATCTGATCTGGTTATGAATCATTTTAGAAGATTAACTTACAGCAGGCATGTCAACATAGTAGTTCATGTGGTTGAAAGAAAGTGAAAGTGGTTGGAAGGGCAAGACCATTCCTGTCTGGGCTCTCCTGTTTGCTGCTTCATTTGTGCCTGACATGAGGGTAGATCATGAGATGGTAAATATATTAAAAAAATATTGATATAAACAAAAAAAAAACCATGTTTTGTGAGTTGTGAATCATGATGTTTGCAGGTCTGCGAACGAGCTTGTAGCTCAATGGTAACGCTCCCAGGTGTGGAGCGTGCCCGTGTCATGTGGGGCAGACAATACTGCCGCAGGCAGAAGCCCAAGGTGACTTGGACTGCTGCATATTTCAGCAAGTAAGAAGTAATTGGCTGCAAGCAATTGCAGTGAAACTTCCTAGCAGCCAATTAGGACATAGAACAAAGACTTGACTGCTACAGCAGTCAAGTTCTCCTCTTTGTAATTTCTAGGAACTAGAGGAATGCAGGAAAGTAGGGCCAAGGAGCCAGCCAACCCCTATATGTATGCAGGAACCCATTTGAATGAGTAAGCAAGAACATTTACTTTCCTAGTCTACCTCTTCTCTCTCAATCTCACCCCCTTCCTCTCAAGTTGTCCAGGTAACAGCCCTGGCATCATTACCGGCCCCTAGCTATGAACTAAGGAGCCAGGGACCTCCAACCTTGGGTACCGACGCCCTTGACAACCTGGTATCGGAGTCCAGACGATCCTCTTCCATTCCTCCAGCCACCACCTCCATAGCCTCATCCATGGCAGAGCCCACCATCGCCGAGCTGGCCAACCACATACAAACCCTCACAACTTCCATCAGTACCCTGAAAGCCCAGATGGCTGTCCTGCAGCAGGAGCGCGCACCCACGGGCTCCTTCTCTAGTTCTAGGGGACCGAGCAATGGTGAACAACATGTGGATCGCCCTCCCCGTTTCCAGAAGCTTGATTTTCCTAAATTTGATGGCAAGTCTGATCCACTAGCGTTCCTCAATCGCTGTGAATCCTATTTCCATCAACAGCGCATTCCAGCAGAAGAACAGGTCTGGATGGCCTCTTACAATCTAGAGGCAGGCACTCAGATGTGGTTCATCCAAGTTCAACAGGATGAGGGCACCCCCTCCTGGCGCTGATTCTCCGAGCTCCTGAACCTCAGGTTGGGCCACCCATCCGCTCCAACCCACTCGGCGAGCTGATGGCATGCAAGCGAACCGGCTCTGTCGCAGAGTACCAGGATCGGTTCGAGGCCCTGCTACCGCGTGCCGGCACACTCTCAGAACCGCAGCGGGTCCAAGCTTTCACGGCAGGGCTGCAGCCACCGCTCAGCCTCGACGTCGAGCTGCACAACCCACAGTCCCTCATCATCGCCATGAGCCTTGCTCGTAAACTGGAGCTTCGCGAGCAGTACACTGCTGTAGCAGCGCCTCTGCCTGCGCTCCAGCGGGCCCCGGGGCGTGGCCTCTTGGCAGGGCCTCCTCCCCGCCTTGCCCTTCCTGCTCCACCAACTGGCGCAGGGCCGTCCACGGTCACTGTCGAGGGCCGGCAGGTGAAGAGGCTGTCCCAAACAGAGATGGAGGAACGCCGCCGCCTGGGGCTCTGTTTCAACTGCAATGAGAAGTTTGGCCGGGGTCACAATCGCGTTTGCCAACGCATATTCCTACTTGACCTGGCCGAAGTCGATGAAGGTGACGACGCCGAGCCGGATGAGCAGGTCGCTGAAGACCCCCTCATCTCGCTGCACGCGATCACAGGCGTGCGAACCGGTGAGACGATGCAGGTGCACCTCCAGCTAGGTGGCGCTACCCTCCTCGCCCTTATTGACTCCGGCTCCACCCACAACTTCATCTCCGAAGCAGCTGCCAGCCGCACCTCCCTCAAGCTCCTGCCACGAGGCAACATGAAGGTGACGGTCGCCAACGGCGAGCGCGTGCCCTGCCCAGGCACCTACAGCAACACAACATTCAGCATAGCGGATGAGGCCTTCGTCACCGACTTCTTCGCGCTGCCATTGGCCGGCTACGACGTCGTACTCGGCACCCACTGGTTGGCCACTTTGGGGCCCATCCTCTGGGATTTTGGTGCTCTCTCCATGTCTTTTTGGCACAGGGATCATCGGGTTTGTTGGACGGGGATTGCTGGTCCTTCCACTCCCTCACTGCGGGCGTGCGCGCTGAGGACAACCTGATGAGTGCACTGCTGGATGAATTTGCCAATATCTTCGCCGAGCCCTCCACGCTGCCCCCCCGCCACGTTCTCGAGACCACAACATCAACCTTGTCGGGGGTCGGGCGCCGGTGGCCGTGAGGCCCTATCGCTACCCTGCTGCGCTGGGGACGAGCTGGGAATGTCGGTGCGCCACCATGCTCTCGGGGGCTGATACGCCGCAGCACGCCGGCGTTCTCCTCCCCGTCCTCCTCGTCAAGAAAGCGGGACGGTTCATGGCGCTTTTTGCGTCGACTACCTGGCGCTCAACGCCATCACCATCAAGGACGCATATCCTATTCGGTGGTCGACGAGCTGCTCGGCGAACTCCACGGTGCCCATTTCTTCACCAAGCTGGACCTCCGCTCGGGCTATCACCAAGTTCGCATGAACGCCGCTGATATTGAGAGAAGGCGCTTTTCGGACTCATGACGGACTCTATGAGTTCCTCGTCATGCCATTTGGGCTCAGCAACGCCCCAGCCACGTTCCAGGCCTTAATGAATGATGTGCTCCGCCCCTTCCTCCGCCGTTTCGTCCTCGTCTTCTTCGACGACATCCTCATCTACAGCAGGACATGGGCTGAGCACCTGCGCCATGTGCGCGCTGTCTTCACCTTGCTTCATCAACACCGGCTCTTCGTCAAGCGCTCCAAGTGCGCGTTCGGCGTCACCTCCATCGCCTATTTAGGGCATGTCATCTCTGCTTCAGGGGTGGCAATGGATCCTGACAAGGTACAGGCGGTGGCAGACTGGCCCCAACCTCGCTCCGCCCGTGCAGTCCGGGGATTCCTCGGCTTGGCGGGATATTACCGCAAGTTTGTCAAGGAGTTTGGCACGATTGCCGCATCCCTGACAGCCTTGCTCAAGAAAGAGGGCTTTGCCTGGACAGAGGCAGCCAGCGCTGCGTTCGCTGCTCTCAAGACAGCAGTCACTACAGCACCTGTCCTTGTGCTCCCTGACTTCACCGAGCCCTTCATCGTCGAGTGTGACGCCTCTACCTATGGGTTTGGCACTGTGCTGCTCCAAGGCCAACACCCGGTGGCCTTCTTCAGCCGGCCTGTGGCGCCGCGCCACCAATCCTTAGCAGCCTACGAACGGGAGCTCATCGGCCTCGTCCTTGCCATCAGACATTGGCGACCATACCTTTGGGGGCGGCAGTTTCTTGTAAGGACTGATCATAACAGTCTGAAATTTTTGCTTGATCAGCGCTTGTCCACCATTCCACAACACCACTGGGTGGGCAAGCTCCTCGGCTTCGATTTCTCGGTGGAGTACAAGGCTGGAACTACCAATACAGTGGCCGATGCCTTGTCCAGGCGTGACACCGAGGAGCTGGCAGTTCCTGCCATCTCTGCCATCTTTGGACCACAGTTCGACTTCATCGAGCGCCTGCGGCAAGCCCACGACACGGATCCGGCGCTGGTCACCATCAAGGCTGAACTCACACGAGGCTCCTTGGTCCCTCATCGAAGGCATGGTGGCCTTCCATGGCTGCCTCTACATTCCGCCTACCTAGCCACTGTTGGCCGAGGTTCTCATCGCCGTGCACGACGACGGCCACGAAGGAGTGCAGCGCACCCTGCACCGGCTGCGCCGCGACTTCCACTCACCACGGCTGCGCACGGTCGTCCAGGACTACATCAGCGCCTGCACCACATGCCAACGTCACAAGTCTGAGCATCTCCATCCAGCTGGACTGCTCATGCCGCTGCCCGTGCCCACATCGGTCTGGGCAGACCTCGGGCTCGATTTCATTGAAGCTCTTCCCCGCGTCGGCGGCAAGTCTGTCATCCTCACAGTCGTTGACAGGTTCAGTAAGTATTGCCATTTCATTCCACTGGCTCACCCCTATTCAGCGGAGTCTGTGGCCCAGGCATTCTTCACAGAGATTGTGCGGCTCCATGGTGTTCCCCAATCACTAGTCTCAGACCGTAATCCAGTGTTCACCTCCACTTTCTGGAAGGAACTCATGCGTCTCACAGGAACCAAACTGCACATGACTTCAGCGTTCCATCCACAAGCTGATGGCCAAACCGAGGCAGCCAACAAGGTCATCACCATGTACCTTCGTTGCCTCACCGGTGATCGGCCCCGGCAATGGCTGCGTTGGCTGCCATGGGCGGAATACGTCTACAACACTGCCTTTCAAGCCTCCCTCCGGGACACGCCGTTCAAGCTCGTCTACGGCCGCGACCCACCCTCCATCCGCTCTTACGAGCCTGGTGAAACAAGGGTCGCAGCTGTAGCCAAGAGCATGGCTCAGCGGGATGAACTCCTGGCAGATGCCCGCTGCCGGCTGGAGCAAGCTCAGGCTGCCTACAAGCGTCACTACGACAAGACTCATCGCGAAGCTCGCTATGCTGTGGGCGATTGGGTGTGGCTGCGGCTGCGGCATCGCGCTCCAGCTTCCCTGCAGGTGGCGTCCAAAGGGAAGCTCAGGCCCCGTTTCTACGGGCCCTACCGTGTGGCGGCCGTCATCAACGATGTCGCCTACCGCCTCAAGCTCCCTCCTCGAGCACGTCTCCATGACGTCTTTCACGTCGGCCTCCTGAAGCGATTCGTGGGCACTCCACCAGCGGTGCCTCCTCCCTTGCCGCCCACTCATCATGGTGCCACGCAGCCGGTGCCAGAACGCGCCACCCGAACCCGCCTGGCCAGAGGAGTCCGCCAAGTGCTGGTTCATTGGCAGGGGGAACCAGCAGCATCCGCTACCTGGGAAGACATTGAGAGCTTCATCGACAGATATCCTTCATTCCAGCTCGAGGACGAGCTGCTGGTCGAGGGGGGGAGAGATGTCATGTGGGGCAGACAATACTGCCGCAGGCAGAAGCCCAAGGTGACTTGGACTGCTGCATATTTCAGCAAGTAAGAAGTAATTGGCTGCAAGCAATTGCAGTGAAACTTCCTAGCAGCCAATTAGGACATAGAACAAAGACTTGACTGCTACAGCAGTCAAGTTCTCCTCTTTGTAATTTCTAGGAACTAGAGGAATGCAGGAAAGTAGGGCCAAGGAGCCAGCCAACCCCTATATGTATGCAGGAACCCATTTGAATGAGTAAGCAAGAACATTTACTTTCCTAGTCTACCTCTTCTCTCTCAATCTCACCCCCTTCCTCTCAAGTTGTCCAGGTAACAGCCCTGGCATCATTACCGGCCCCTAGCTATGAACTAAGGAGCCAGGGACCTCCAACCTTGGGTACCGACGCCCTTGACAGCCCGCCTGGGTAAGACTACCGTTGGGAGCAACCTAGGTATTGCACCAATCTTCTTAATGAAAACCCACCCAGTTCCTCCTGGGTTGGGTCTCATTTTTTTATGATGTTTGCAGGTCTACTGTGAGTTGTAGGAATCAAGCTATTTCATTATTTAGGACCCATTTGAATGTAGGGTTCTCATAGGAATTGTATACGAAACAGAACATCAAGACTGGATGCTTCTTTTTCTCCAAACTTGTAAAATTACAATCCAAATGGGCGACACCGACACTAAAAGAAAACTAGGAAGAAGCAATAAGGATGCATTCACTGTTCTCTTACCATCAGTGACATGGAACATTTGTTCTTGATCTGTCGACTTTTCTTTGTCGTCGTCATCATCAGAAACTACAGCATTTGAACTGCCACTAGCTGTAGGAAATATAATTCGTAAGTGCTTCACCTAGGCATCAAGCTAATAAACATTCCAGGAAAAAAACTTACGGCTCAAGAATGTGAGAGCGCAAAGGAAGAGAATGTTGAAAAGAATAGTATATCCTATCATGGCACCAATGGAAAGCCAGTACCCCCATTGACCACCAAAGTAACCTTTATATTTTAGAATAGCCTTCCCTATTGTTGGTGCAACAATACTTGCATCAGTGTTCGGCTGCAGTTAAAAGAATATTAGTACAAGATATTCGCCGCTTACAAATAATTAAGCACGTGTCGTGAACAGCAATGCCGACCGCTCGGTGTGGAAATGGGCCCAGCAGGGGACATACTCCTCCAGCTCGGCCTACAGGGCGCTACACCTGCCTTCGCACCCGATCCCCTGGGGCACCCGGGTCTGGAGCACCTGGGCAGAAGGCACTGGACAACGGATAGGAGGCACCACCACGGGCTCGATACTTGCGATGAGTGCTACCTATGTGACCAAGACCCGGAGACCATCGACCACATCATCACCTCCCGCTCCTTCTCCAGACACATCTAGTGGACCATCCTGGCGACGCTTGGGGTTGACGCCTCACAGGTGGGTGGGGGATCCATCCTCAACTAGAGAAGTGGAGATGGAGATGGCATTTAGAGAAGAGGAAGGGCGCGGAGACCCTCTTCGCGCTGGTGGCATACGAGCTTTGGAAAGAGAGAAACGTGAGATTCTTCCGGAACGAAGCAGCCACTAGCGTGCAATTCCTCGCCAAGATCAAGCAGATAGCCAACCTTTGGATAGATGCGGGGGGGCGCCATCTAGGTCAATTAGCACGCGAGTAAGCACCATGTGTAAAATGACAAGGGAGGCAGTGCCTATTGTAAACTTTATCCTCCCAAAACGCGTCCGTGCACAATGTAAAAACTCTTCTTAAGTACAAAGATACACAAATATTTTGCGTATTTGAGAAAAAATAATTAAGAACGTCAACAACCTATAAACAAGTATAAATGGAAAAGATAGATATTATGATATTCTTTTCTTCAAACTGCCGAAAAAAAACTTGGCATGGGATCTATCTAAAATATCTATCTTGGAGGGCAGGAATTGCTTTGTTTGTATACCTTATGATATAGAGAAAGTATCACATTTAGAAGAATATTTTATGTGTGTACAGAAACTTACCAGAGCCCATCTAGTGGCAAGGAATTCATTGACTGATATAGCATTATTACTGTAAGTCATGGGAGATGCCCAGTAGGCCCAAATCCACCAATGTTTAATGTCCTCTGTACACATTAATATCAAGAGGGAATAGTAAGAAACAGTAGTACTTCACAGTGCAAAGAGGAAACATAAGCAAGAAACCTCAACGAGAAAAGGCTTGAAAACAACCTCTTTGCTCAACAAGCAGACATGGGGACTAAGTTCATTCTTCACAATGACATACTTTTTTATTTGAAAATGGACAATGACATACTTCCTTTTGAGGAAAAAGAAACTTACGTCTGGGTAGGAGAATCCCTCCAAACAAGAAGACAAGGAGCATTGTAAATATGCCAAATGTATTAGCTACAACCATTGTCTTCAAAATTGCACCTAGCAACCGAAACAAGGACACAGCCATCTGGTGTGTTAAAAAGTATGCTAGAAACTGGCTGAAGAACCTGAAATCAGTACACAGACGAACATGTCACATAAAGTGATAAAAAATTCATTATGTGGACTACTAATATTAAGATTACTAATACACTAATACCTCTTTTTTTTTTTACCCTTTATGTCATTTTATTTTTGTTTTGGTGGACTGTTGGGTTCTTCTCTAGCGTACACTAGCTTACTTGGGAGCAAAAGGCTTTTTTTGCTGATGTTCTTGATCTGTTGTGCAAATATATAAAAGTGTAAAACTGTGGGAACAGAAAAGGAGAACAGCTACCTTCCTGCAGCAGGTGCGAAACCCATAACATAATATGTAACACTTGTCCACATAAATGAGTCCAGGAATGAAAAAGGAATCTTTAATATAATGGTTGCAAGCCCAAAGGTCCATGCTGGAAAGAACAAGTAGTCTCTCTGTTTATAGAATACTTGTAGCTTTTTTATGATCATGCTCATCTCAGTAATTCCAATGAACATAATTGTGATCAAAGAACTAGCCAAAGCACCCATAAATTTGCCGTTATCAGAAAACTCCCCACTAGGCATCTTTGTTCTGAAAAACACCGTCATGGTGATGAATGCCAAGAAAAACAATTGAAAAAACTTGAACACATAGAGGAAGGAGTTGCGCTTCATCAGCAACCATTCTCTAGACAAGACTGCCTTGAGAGACTCCCAGCTAGACAGCCCATACTTCTGGGTAGTCAAAGCAGCAGGATGTGTTTTAGATTTGTCATAAGGAACTTGCAAGTCTTTCTGGAGCTTCTGGCCAACATGGAATGTTTTGAAATGTTGCACGAACTCTGGGACTGACACATAATGGTAATGTTCCTGGTTGTGGCACCAATACTGTTGTTGATCTTTCCTGGAAGTCACCTCTTGAAGGAAATCCGCCACTCCTTTCCGTTCAGGGCACCGGAAACCAGCACTCTCAAAGAATTCCAGGATGTCTTCCCGTGGCCCATGGTAGACTATGTAACCTTCTGACAGTAAAATGACGTCATCAAACAAATTATAGGTCTCAGGTGGAGGCTGGAGAAGGGAAATCATCACTGTATAATTCAGCACATGAACCATCTGTCTAATGTACTTGACAATCTGAAATGTGCTGTTACTATCAAGCCCGGTAGATATTTCATCCATGAACAAAGCCTTTGCAGGTCCAGTTAGCATCTCACCTACAGCCAAACCAATTATTGAAGTCCAAGATAGACATTAGGAAACAATGTACTTAGAAGTAAATAACAGAGGAAGGCAGTGACAAAGTCATCACTTAAACTAATTCATAGGTTTATTTAGAATTCCTAGTTAATTAAGCATAATGATTAAGCTTCCGGTCAATTAAAATATGTGACGAATTACAGTCCATGGAGCTCTGTGTTTGTAACTAGACCCCAAAGGGTAGGTCTGCTAATGCTAATAGAGAAAAGAGCAATAAACATAAACTCTGTAATTTCAGAAAATAACTGATAGCTAAGCTGCATTTCATGATTGCCCTCTATCCTCTATTTCACGACCATAGTAGTTATGATTATATAAGTAGCGAATAGTTTGAGAGTTTCATGGAGAAATTACAAATCATTTATTTCAATTAATAAAATGGCATAATGCAGGCATACCAGTTGTCACACGTTTCTTTTGGCCACCAGAAATGCCTCTTTTCATCTCATCACCAACAATAATATCAGCACAAATGTCAAGCCCAAGAACCTGTGGTCATTTATAGAATCAATCATCATGGAACAAACCGTGGGCAACTATCAAGATTAAATTTATGTATAATTGTCACAGTGATATGCCTACTTCCTGTTATATAAAAAAACGTTGGTGCATATTAAGAAAACATGCCTTCGTGATATTTTCTTCATAAAAGAGTAGTCAGAGAAAAAAAAATCAAGTTGAAGCAAGGAAGCTTGAAGAATGTTATTTTAACCTAAAAATATACGGGAACACACCTTGAGAATAATATCTGTCAGAATGTTGGTCTCCTTTCCTTCAACTGCAGTTGCCTTCAAGAAAGCATCAATCTCGGGGTCAGGCTTAATGCCAGCATTTCGTTCTCGTCTAGCTAATTCTGACAACATATCATATCTGGTGCCAATGCCTAGACATCTTCTGGAGAAGTCCATCGTCTCTCTTACAGTCATCTCCCCATTGTGTAGATCATACTGACTGACATATGCACTAGTCCTCTCAGGATAGAACTCGGAAAACTCATGGCCACAGTACGTGATTTTCCCAGACACCTGTAGCAGCAAAAGAGTGATGTGGCATATGTCCTCCATGCATAATCATAAGAAGCTACATTATGCTACATGAATAAACATGCAACCTTGAGATTCTTAGCAGGCTTCCCAGTTAGAGCTCGCATAAGTGTGGTTTTCCCAGATGACGGAGGGCCCAGAAGAAGTGTCATCCTGAAATAGTAGTTTGGTTTTGATACCCAAAAAAAAAAGTTGACACAAACATCAATAATGCTTATATTGTTATGCGAAACAGTAACATAACCACTTCCATGACTACTAGAAGAAGAAGTCGCTTCAGATACATGTAGCAGGTATAAGGTTTACAAAGAAAAGCAGAGGTTATGATTTACTTGATCCAGTATGCACGCTAGATCCCACCTAGGTTTTTTTTTTTTTTTTTGTTCTTTTATTTATTGGTAGGCATTCCTGTATCTCAATCTAAACTAGCAACAGTAAATTTAGAAGGGTCCATAAGCGAGCGAGCTATGAGGAGGATCTGTAATGTACCTCGATGGTTTGATGATCCCGCTGACATCATTGAGTATCTTAATCGTCCTCTTGTTCGACGCTACGAACTTGCTGACGAGTCCCTGCGAGAAACCATCATGGACACTCGAATTTCAGCCACGGCAAGCTGTGGCCCTTAACAGAAAGTTGGCATGAGCCAGGAATCGAGATCGTGATGACGCAAGTCCGCAGGGCAGGGCACGGTACGGCCATACCCCAGACGGGACAAAATGGGGAACGATGGCAAGAGCGCTAAGCCCAGCTGAACGGCGCGGAAACGGTGACGTGAACTATTGCCGGAGGAGTGTGGAAGCGAGGGTAACCGGGACAGGACCCGGGGGCGGGGGCGGGGGCGGGGGCGGGGGCGGGGGCGAGACCACTGTATCTCCATGGCCCCCATTGAGGGCGGCCGCCGCCCGCCTGCGGCCGGTAGAGGATCCCATCTCGGCAGGCGCGGCCAGCGCGAGGAAGAATGTGGGCGGCGTCGGGAAACGGGAGATCTCTTCATTCTACGCCCGCCTGGTTGAGACGATGGGTCGATTTTAAGCCCCCGGTGGTCCAATGCTAATATAGGTCTTGTTTGCTTCACCTTCAAAAGTTACAATTTTTTTTACTCTCTCCGTCACATATCTTTAGCCCTTGGTTATTTTGATATGCATCTCTTAAATAAAAATCGTGACGTTAGGCAATATACTAGCGCGTCCTTCCTTGTCCTTGGGTGAGCTGGCACCAGCACTGGCGGCGCCGCCGCGGCATAGACGGTGACGTGGAGGGAGCGGAGAACGGAGCCAGGTAGGCCGCGTTGCGGCAGAGGCGACAAAGAGGAACCACGACGACGGCGTGTGCGGCGCCAACAGCGGGTTCGGCTGCGAGGCAGGAGCTGCTCATCGATGTCATCGATTGAGGATTATCTTTTTCTCGATTTGCCACCGAGAGGAGCTCACGATCGGCGGACGAATGCGCTGCCACCCGGGCGAGCTCCTCCCTGACGTCGTGCAGGCGAGCTCCTCGCAGCCGCGAGTCCGTTGTCCATCGCCTTCGGTGCTTGCTCCAAGCCCTCACTCTCCTACGCTCGGTCCCTCTCTCTTCTCGGCGCGTGGTGGGACCCGTTCCGTCCTTTACCGGAGGCCCTCTACCCCTGGAAATTTGGCAGAGGGAGGCTACCATACCAGATGAGTTGGCTCCATAGCGTAGGCCGCTGCGTAGTCTAAGTCATATCAAGAACCTTAAAGGGTTAATGCATTTCAAATTCGATCAAACTTATACGATAAGATTATGCCATTTATGATGTCAACTAAGTATCGTAGATGCTTAGTTACTTATATTTCATAGTATAACTAGTTGATGCCACATTGTAATTCTCTTTATAGTTTTGGGTCAAACTTGAGATGCTTTGACTCTAAGATTCTTATAATGACTTACAATTCGGAAGGATAACACACCACACGATCGTATCGGATTGGAGATAATATAGGAGTACTAGTACGGTCGGAACGATGCAGCAGGTCGACATGTCGCATGTACTAATGCGTCGTTTCCACCGTCATCAGATGGACTTACTAACTACTACCCAGACACTTAAGGCCTATTCGGCACAGCTCACAACATCTCATGTTAAAACACCTCTTTTCAAAGTAGCTTCATGTGTAAAGCTGTTTTTCTCTCCCTCTCACAAAAGAATGGAATGAGAGAGCTGAAAAAATAGATTATCTCTCATTCATTTTCCTCTTATATCCATGCATTAAGCTAATTTGCCAAAAAAAATTTAAAATAGTTTAGCTTTAGAGTTACTCGTGAAGCTGTTTTTCCAAAAACACAACTCAACTAGGTGAAGCTGAGGTGTACCAAATAAGATCCTAGAGGATCGGATCAGAGCAGCAACGAACACAAGTCCGTCGGACTGCATGCAGTTCAGTTTTGTGCTTGCTTTGGGCCAGTATGGCGGTGACTGTTGTCTAGCCAGGGAGCTGCTAGCTATGTGCTGGAATTAATGTTTCATGGCATGTTGGAAAGGGTTTTCGAACACTAATAACAAACTATTTACGTAACTGTTATTAGCACACGTGAGTTACCGTAGCAATTATGGTTAATCATGGACTAATTATCTCACAAAATACATGTAAACTGTATAATTAGTTGTTTTTTTATCTATATTTATTCCTCCACGCATTTGTCTAAAGTTTCGATGTGATGGGGCGAAAAGTTTTTGGGTGGGAAAGGGAAGACTGAAGAGCGAGGCGACGAAGTGAGTCAAGGCTATTTCTATGTCAACACTCAATGTACTGTACGACTCCCTCCGTATTGGTAAAAGAAGTCGTTAAGAACAACAATACGGTCTTCAAAACACAAGTTTAACTTTTTGTTATTAGAAAATGTAATATATGTATATTTTTATGAAAATATTTTTGAAGACAAATCTATTCATATATCAATTTACAAACTCATCACCAAGTTACTGTTAATTTAGATTTTCATGTTTGACCTAAACTTTGTCCAAAACGAACTCATTTACCGGTACTGAGAACTGTATACCTCAACGACGTTGATGGCAGAGTTAAGCAGCGTGGGCAGCGCGCGCGCGCCCACGTAGACGTCCGCCTCCACCGACAGGTGCTCGTACCGCACCTCGATCTGGGGAAGCTCGATGCCAACCCTGCAAGGTTAACGTAGGTACCTGACACAGAGGGTTTTGGACGACCATCTTATGAAAGACGGCATGAATGCAACTGCAAGCGCGCGCACATGTACACACGATCGAGTACTTACAAAACTCACTATATATACTCACCGGTCGAGTCGGTCCCTGAAGCGGCGCAGGAGACGCTCGTTGTCGTCCTCGACGGCCTTGAACACGCGCTCCATGAGCTCCCGCCCGGCGCGCGGGTCCAGGTTCACGATGTCCACCTCGTCCGCGGTCAGCTTGGTGCCGCCCTCCTCGATCGCCCTGCGGATGATGCCCCGCCGCATGCGATCGTACGTCGGCAGCTTCTCCAGCGCCGCCCACCGCAGGTTCTCCTCGTCGTCCCCCTCGTCGCGGCTCGCCTGGGACCGCCGGAACGGGTCGTCCGGGTCCACCCCCGACCGCAGCGACCGCGAGATGGACGCCGCCGACAGCCAGCTGCGCCGGCTCCCCGACGGAGCGATCTCCCCCTCCATGACGTCTCAGCTCGCTCCCTCTGGCACAACGATCAGAACTGCTAGTTGGATTGGAGGCGCTCGCAGCTGGCCTCGCCGCGACAAGGCGCGGCTGCCTGTGTGCCTCAGCGTGCTTGCTTGCTGTTGCCAAGACGAGGTGAGCGCGTGTGTAAATAAATATAGTGCCAGTGTGTGGGTCGGTCGCAAATAAGCTTGGAAAACACGAGGATGAGCGATCGATGGAGACCTCGTCGTTGACCGTTGACAAGGGCCGGTACAGGACTGGGGACTAGGGAACCTCAAACGGGAGGAGTGGGAAGGACACAGAATAACTAGTAGAAAATAGGCGCAGAAATGCTGGAGTAGAGACCAGCCTGTGGATGGTCTGTAGCTATCTAAAACCTACCCAAAATGATCCTGTATCTTGATTATGCGAATTAATTGTGATCGGAGCTCGATTATTTATGCATATAGGATCGTGCAGATCAGCGTTGATCGGGTAGAGCTGGAGCTTGATTATTTATGCATATATGATTGTGCAGATCAGCGTGTATCATGCAGATCTAGAATTGCCATGTTTTTCTTCATGTATGTTCAGACTTATTTTATCACCTTAACTGCTATGGAATGTTCATATGTTATCTACTGATGAATCTCAGCACAAATAAGTTTGGATTTACACTCTAGAATTTCTAGGACATGTATACTTCATTTTTGAAGGAAGTTTCATTGATGAAAATGTTTCTGGTGACAACAGTTTTTGGTATCATAGTTCATCTAGAGATTGCCAACGAATTGCGAATCAACAACAGGTAATATTGATAAACATAGATCCGGTTACGTATTCCATTAGACAAAAGGACATGTGGAAATCCTTCTATTCAATATGGGTAGCATACACTCACACCCGTACCCGTCAAACCCGATGGGTATAGAATTTTGCCCAATAACATACCCATGGGTAGAAAACTCATTACATACTTGTCTCCATATCGGGTAAAACTCGTCGGGTACTTTGGTTTTCGGGTACCCGTTGGCCGTTGCCATCTTGACGTAGGAGAGAGGAGGGACTTGCCAGGTCAGAGGTTGAGGATCTTGGTGGGTTCGCGAAGATTCGGTTGCCTGGCTTTATGGGTTGACGGGCGACAGGCCGGATGAACCCGCATCGGATGGTCTACCTTGCGTGGGCGGCTGATATAGCGGTACACGGGCAGGCGACGTGGCCCAGTCCACCACCCAAGAATCCCAGTCGCTTTCGTCTTATAGAGATATATAAGGGGCATGGGAAGTTATTTTATTCTCTTTGTGTGCAGTGTTTTCACATGAAACAAGAATAGTACAATATTGTCATCTCTCTGCATACGTGTGTGACACATAGGTTTTTGGACGACCATCTTATGAAAGACGGCATGAATGCAACTGCAAGCGCGCGCACATGTACACACGATCGAGTACTTACAAAACTCACTATATATACTAGTATAATGCCCGCGCTTTAACGCTTACGGTTTCATTTCATGGATGTACATGAAAACAACCCAACGACAATATTTTCTCCATAGTTCCATTTCACACAATTGTATATAACTATGCATATATAATCCAGAAAACACATGCAAAACAAAGTTAATTCATGTCAAATTTGAAGTATTTAGCTAATTATGCTTTGCCGAAAGCTGTTTTCATATATAGTAGGACTGAACTTAGCATTGAAAGTTTCATGTTTCCCTAATATGCCAAGGCATTGCATAAACATTCCCAAAGAATGTTAGGAAAAAACTATAAAATATACTTCAAATCAAATGACATGAACCGAGAGATGAAAATAAGGCATAACATTTACTATACGTTTCCATAGTTAAGAATAAAATGAAATTACACTGTCTTTCCATAGATAAGGTATTGCATTTACTGAACCATTTCCAAAAAGCCAAAACAATGATATCAAAGATAAGACATACTGGAGCTATCATTCATACAGTTTGATCATGTAACAGACTGGAACCAATTCCTGATTGTTCCTAGTTTCCATTAAGTGAACCAATTCCTGATCATAATGGGATCTCGTGCTCCGTCCTTAGTTAATTCGAGATCTTTGACATGAATGGTTAAACAAAAGCAGGTAGTAAAACACACAGCCATCAGTAAAAACAGGAGAAGAACCTCACCTCAGAAGCGGATTGCCCAAGAGCAGGTAGTCAAACTTGGGCTCCTGAACCTTGTGGCTGCGGATCTCAACGTCACCAGGTCGGAGGGAGCATGGTGGTCACGCCATGTGAAGGGAGCGATGGCGCTAGGGAAATAATCAATGGTAAATATTCTCAACATACCTTGATTTTATAGCTTCTGTCATATATTAGAAAAAATGAGATGGAAAGAAACGGTTCAATTTCAGAGAACTATATAGAATAAATCAAGCCTTGAGCAGTGAGCACGGTACAAATATTTAATATATCAAATAATTCCTATGCATCACATAGAGAAAACATGGTATTAATATCAAAGAATCTAGCAAGAACAAGAGCAAAATCAAAATGGGTCGCATACCAGAGGAATATTATGGCGCTGATGAGCATCGCACAGGGTAGACAAAAGAGCAGGCTCAGCCTCAGGCAATGGTGCTGCAAGTGGTTTCGTTGCAACAGCAGACACAATTGCATGCGCAAGGGAAGCAGTTTTCTGTTCACCATGATTGTTGATCTGTTCTCTAGATTTGACAAAACATACAATGATAAATCTCTTAGGCAGCAAAGATGCAATAAAAAGTTCACCTTGCATGCACCAAAGTTATTGATGACAATCAACAAAAAAATAGTGGTGACAACTGATAATCATAGAAAATTAGTGATCACCTTTTAAGATAGTAAAACTCCAATAGCAATTTGTAGTGCACTCATGTCAGATCCTCATCTGCATCCACAGTTGACCTCCGATTGGAACACCTCACTAACTCAAACTCATCAAACATAAAACCCAGTTAAAAAAGCCATTGGAATGATGCAACGAACGAAAGAAGAATCAATCCCAATCACCCTGCCTCACAACAAAATAGGATTAAAATATCAGGAAAGACAACAATGATAAATATGTTTATTTTCAATCATCACGCATCAGGACCTTTTGTCATACAAGAAACCACGAACAGGCCCTCCTACAATCGTCGCTTGTCCCATGGAACTACGACACCATGTGTAACACGCCGCCCTCCAAACCCGTATCGCGATACGTTCGGATACGGCGACACGCCCATAACACGTCGATACGACTAGGCAGGGATATTCGCCCACGGAGTTCTGAGAGCTTTGGGTTAACCGAAGGTGGATATGGCCTGGATGGGCCAGGCTTATATGTTGCCAGTAGGTGTTTGTTCATTGTTTTGGTGGTACTAAACATTGTTCTTAGTAAGACTTGTAGGCCTGATTTTTTGGGCCATATTTGTTTATTTATTTAATTATATATTTGCTCAAAGTATCAGCGTATCCTTGTTTTTGGAAAATGCCGGGACCACCCTATTGGCACACGCAATCGGCGTATCAGTATCCATGTGCCGGTGCAACGTAGCATGGAACTGTCAGACACCATGGAGCACTCCATGTTGATGGAGCTCCCTCAAAGCCCGTGCAAGGGAAACTCACGGTGGTCATGCAGGGAGCTAGGAGACTGGACAGGCATTTCAACAAACACCGTGGGTTCAATCCTGGATAACAGATCCACTTTCCAAGATAACAGAAAAATGTCTCATCCACCAAACACCAGCAGCGCATGCCATCGAGCTTATAACATGGCGACAGTTACTCACCAAATCGGTCTTAGGAGTAGGAGGATGCAGACGTCACCGTCATTGGTGGCACACGAGCACACCGTCACATCGTCGATTGATGGAGCTCCCTCACCGCACGCCAAGGGAAAGGCCGGTGGCATGCTGCCGTCACATTGTCGGACAGGCGGATTTCAACAAGAACCGTGGGAAGGCGTGGATAGATCCATTAATCCAAGATATGAGCGTCGCATGTCTCATCCACCAAACACCATGCCGGCCTGCCAAGAGCACTAACATGGCAGCCCAGGAGCCAAATCGGTCTTAGGAGAGCAGGATCGACGTCAACAGGAATTGGTGGCACCCGAATGGGCTTGTATCCAATGCCGTCCAAGACCTCACCGCGTGGTTCAAGTGAAGGGCGACACTTTATCCTGGGTCACATTTCAGGACGGCGGAGGGAGAAGAAGTGGTGCGGCGGATTCCCCGTCGACCATGAGCGCGTGGTCGGATGTTACAAGCCCTCATGCCGGCCGGCCAAGAGAAGCCGAAGGTGAAATGCGCCAGGGGAGCCCAAGCGTGTGCAAGAGAGCACGTGCGCCAACAGAATGTCCAAGGACCCGAATGGGCTTGTATCCAACGTGAAAAAAAGGGTAGTTAAACAGAGGAGACCCGTGCTGGAACATCTATCGTTCATCTTGAGAGCCAAGTTAGAAGTAGAGAGGGGAAAGGAAGAGAGAACCGGCCTCGCCGGCCGGCGAACTTGTAATCTGTGTTGGTGATATCGAGATTCATCGTGAGTTATCGTGATTCGTTGCTTGGTGTGCTAACATCTGGTATCAGCTCGGTGGTCCAGCGCCGGCGGTCACGGATTCTTCTTCTTCTCCATGGCGTCCCCACGAGCACTACACGCGGTTCCGGCGAGCAAGGGGAGCGATGGACCCGGTGGTGCTTCAAGGCTTCGAGCGGGTGGACGCGCCGGCCGGGCGCGCCTCGAGGCACGCTCGCTGGACGAGATGGACCGCCGCCGTGGGAGCGGTGGAGCGAGCTCGACGCGAGAGCGGACACGGCGGAGGCGGCGCAGCGCAGCGCCGGCGTGCGGGTCGATTCGGCGAAGCGGCGCACCGCGAACTCGTTCAGCCAAGCGCCGCCAGACGAGGAGGCGCAGCGCGAGCACAACGCCACCGTCGACCGCCGTCTCACGCCGCCGAGGCCTACAACCTATCCCAAGATATACGGCGGCGGTCGCCGCCGGCAACCGGGCGCCCTTCGAAGGGAGGATCTCGATCCGAGCGGCGCACCGTCGACCTTCGAGCTACTTCGCTACCGCCGAGCGGACGGACGAGCAGGCGGACCGCCTCGACGCGCTGGAGACGGCTACGGCAGCCTGCGCATCCGGAAGCCGGCAAGATGGAGGCCGACATCGACGACGTGCGCCACGACATCCGCCATCTTCGCCGTGCTCCCGAGTCCGCGCCGCCCTACACCGGGATGCCGGCGTGGACCGGATCGTCACCATGCGCCCACCCGCAGGCTTCATCGACGATCGGCCCAACGGGCACCACTACGACCGACTACACGGGTTAGGCCTATGGATCGGTGGCGACCATAGCGCCGCACCCGGCCAATGGTATGAACTTCCCTCCCAAACCCGGTGATCCTTCCCCCCTTCCTCACTCCTCCACATCCCATCCATCCTTCCCCCATCCACCACTACTCGGATCCCGTTTTCCCCAAACCCACGGACCCAAACAAACTGAATTTCACTTCCCAGTGAGCAATTCGTCCCCAATCCCACACACCAAGCCATGAACTACTCCCACAATTCTCCCGGCCGCTTTGAACATAGCCCTAGCCACAACCCCCACCTCGGGCACCTCCCAAAATGCCGTTCCCAAAGTTCGACGGGGATGATCCCCATTACGGATGAAGTGCGCTTACAATTACTTCGTCATGTATGGTGTCCACCCGGTCGATCCCGGGTTGGTGTTCAACCATGCAATTCATCGGGCGCCGCAAAGCGTTGGTTCCAATCAGCCGAGCACAAAATTTCATCTCAAGACTGGCCCAACTTCTGCCGCATGATTAGGGAGCGATTCTGCAGAGATCAACACGAGCTCCTCGTTCGCCAACTATTCCGAATCCGCATGCAGTCCACTGTCCAAGACTATGTCGACAAATTCATCGATATAGTTGAGCAGCTCACCGCCTATACCCCAAATCCTGACCATCTCTCCTATGTCCAACGATTCATCGATGGCTTACGCGATGATATCCGTTCTGCTGTTATGATTCAAAGGCCACAAGACCTCGAGCACGCTTGTACTCGGCTTTGATATGAGGAGGAGGCCGCCGAAAGCAGGACGACGCCGCGACTGACCCAGCGGCGAACCATCTTCGTACCGGACTGCGCCATCCATGGGAGTCCTTCCGCCGCCAGTGCATCCTGGGCGAGCGGGCGGACTTGATCCGGACGACAAGAAACATCAAGACGGCGTGCGCCCACCTCCACGCTGGGCGGGTTCGATGACAAGTTTCGGGCCAAGAACTACTAGAGCCACGGGGCCTCTGCGTCCGTTGTGGCGAACGTTGGCAACCCGCCACAAGTGTGCACCAGCGTTGCAACTTCATGCACTGCAGGAGGTCTGGCAAATCTGCGAGCCTGCCTTCGACTCTGACCCAGCTGTTGAAGACGACAGTGTTCCTGACATCAATGAAGCCGTTCCTGAAGAGACAGTGCAACACCAGTTCTTCTCCATATCTTCGGCTACTCAGTCAGAGTCTCGCCAACCCAAGTCCTTGCATCTCCAAGGCACTGTACACGGCGTCGATGTCTCCATACTTATTGATTCTGGCAGCAGCCACTCCTTCATCAGAGACTCGGTCGCGGCCAAGATTCCGGGATGCCGCCCTGTTGTCAATCCTATTTCTGTCAGAGTGGCTGACGGTGCTTACTTGCCCTGTTCAGAGGAGATTGAGATGGCATCCTGGGTCGTGCAGGGGTATGAGTTCCACTCTAACCTCAAGATCCTACCACTCACTTCATATGACATTATCATTGGGATGGATTGGCTTGAAGCATTTTCTCCAATGCAAGTTGATTGGTCAACAAAATGGATATTGATCCCATACGGGGCTAGCCGGGCATTTACGCAAGGCACCGGATTCTCGGCCACATCCTGTGCTATGGTTCATTTGTTTCACATGGCCGGTGATGCATCCACTCTGAGCACGCTCCACTTGATCCAAAGAAGACAGGCCATCCTCGATCGCTATCACTTTCGGTGTTCGGCGAGCCGACGAGTTACCACCAAGGAGAGGCTGCGATCACACTATTCCCTTGGTCGAGGGTGCCGGCCAAAGTATCTGTCCGTGCTTTTCCCTACAACCCCGCACTAAAGGCGAGATCGAGCATCGGGTCACGGACATGTTGCGATGCAGGTTGATCCAACCAAGCACCGGCGCCTTCTCTTCTCGGTCCTCCTCGTCAAGAAGAAGGATGGCGGTGGCGCTTTGCGTCGATACCGAATGCTCAACGCCACGACAATTAAATCCAAATTTCCCATACCAATTGTGGATGAGTTGCTCGATGAGTTGTCCGGCGCCAGCTGGTTTTTGTTCTCGATCTTCGTTACGGCTTCAATCGGATCCGCTTGGCTCCGGGAGAAGAACCAAAGACCGCCTTTCAAACTCATTGGGGCCACTTTGAGTTCACCGTCATGTCGTTCGGCCCGACCGGCGCCCCAAATACACATTCGGGCGCCATGAACGCCACCCTCCGTTCTATCTTTGCGGAAAGTGTGCCATAGTCTTTTTGATGGCATACTCATATACAGCAAAAGCTATGAAGAACACCTCCAAAGCACATTGAACAAGTTACGTCGCCACGGCTCGGGATCCTTTGGCGGTCAAGATGTCCAAGTGCGGTTCGCCAAGCGAGCATTGCGTATCTCGGCCATGTCATCAGTCCTGACGGCGTGGCCACGGACCCCAGCAAAGTACAAGACATTGAGCGCTGGCCTGTACCAGAAGATGTTAAGCAGTTGCGCAGCTTTCTCGTGCTTGCCGGCTTCTACCGTAAATTCGTCAGGAATTATGCCGCCATAGCTCGCCCACTGTCGGACCTTCTGAAGAAGGGGGCCCTTTATGTCTGGACGCCATCTCACCAGCGGCGTTTCGGCCGAAGCATGCTCACGGTGGCGGACCGGTCCTGGCTCTCCCCAATTTCACCAAGACCTTCAAGATTCAAACCGATGCGGTGACAACGGCGTGGGCGCGGTACTGTTGCAGGATGATCACCCCTTGGCATTTGTCAGCAAATCCCTGGGACCAAGGACGTGAGGCCTCTCGACATACGAAAAAGAGTACCTCGCTGTCCTCGTGGCTATCGACCAATGGCGGTCCTATCTCCAGCATGGCGAGTTCCTCATATACACAGATCAGAAGAGCCTGATACACATCTCTGATCAGCGCTTACACACACCGTGGCAGCAAAAGCTTTACACCAAGCTAGTGGGTTTACAGTACAAGGTTATCTACCGCCCCGGCGCTTCCAACCAAGCAGCCGATGCGCTGTCGCGGCACCCCTCCCCGTCAGCGCAACTCAACGCTGTCTCATCCGCTACTCCGGCGTGGCTTTTCAGTACGCGCCGGTGCGATAACGATTGTCAAAGAAGCTCTTACAAGAACCGCGTGCGTAGCTCCTGATTCGCACCCGCCCTTTGCTCTGAGCGCTGGCATCATCCGCCGCAATGGTCGCGTTTGGATCGGCAGCAATACAGCTCTACAGCAGCGTATCATCTCTGCCCTGCATGATTCACCTATTGGAGGGCACTCAGGATTTCCAGTGACTCTCAACCATGTCAGAAAACTCTTTGCTTGGCGTGGCCTCAAATCTGATGTGCAACGGTTTGTAGCAGCCTGCTCCATCTGTGTCCAAGCCAAGCCGGACAGATCCCGCTACCCTGGACTCTTATCTCCACTACCAGTGCCATCTGAGTCGTGGCAGGTCATTACAATGGACTTCGTCGAAGGTCTCCCACGTTCGGGCAGCGCAGATTGCTTAATGGTGGTGGTTGATAAATTCAGCAAATACGCGCACTTCGTACCTCTGCTTCATCCTTTCACGGCAGAGTCTGTTGCTCAGTCCTTTCTTGACACTATCTACAGGCCGCACGGCATGCCACAGCTTATTGTGTCCGATCGTGACCGCATCTTCAAGCGGTCTGATTACGGAAAGAACTCTTTCGTGGTTGCAGGTCACCTTGGCGATGAGCTCGGCGTACCATCCGAGTCGAGGCGGGCGGGCGGGCGGCGTCAACGGTGCCTCGAGGCGTTCCTGCTTCGCCGCCGTCGATTCGTGCCAGCGAAAGTGGCTCAAGTGGGTGCCCCTCGCCGATCTGCGGTACAACACCGGCCTCCACTTTCGACCATGAACAAGACGCCCGCCGAGATCCTCACGGCCATCCACCACGCCCGCCGGCCTCGCCCCGGCGGTCACTTCTTCGCGACCTCGACCGTCATTGGCGACCACGCGACAATCTTTGGGCGCGGTGCGCCAACACCTCCAATGAGCGGCAGCGGATGAAAAGGGCGGACAAGCGCCGTTCGCGCTCGCCGCCGTCGGCGACGAGGTGTACCTCAAGCTCCGGCCAAACGTGCAGTCATCGCTGGTTTATAGCGCACCGAAGCTCTCCTTCCAATACTGGCCGGCGTACAAGATCATCGGTCGCGTGGGTTGGTCGCCTACAAGCTGGAGCTCCCTCCAACCTCCGCGGTGCATCCCGTCTTCCATGTCTCGCTGCTGAAGCCTGGGCCACCGCCCAACCTCGTGGTGTCTCCCGAGCTCCCCGACGTGGACGATGAACATCAGGTGCCGGAACAGGTGCTGCAGCGCCGCCTACATCAGCGCCGAGACGGCCCCGTCACGCAGTTCCTCATCAAGTGGTCTGGCCTCGACACCGCGCTCGCGACCTGGGAAGACGCTGCGGCCATCAAGCAGCAATTCCCTGCAGCACCGGCATGGGGGCATGCCGGTTCTCAAGGAGGAGGGGATGTTACAAGCCCTCATGCCGGCCTGCCAAGAGAAGCCCAGGAAACAGCCCAGGAGCCCAAGCGCGGCAAGAGAGCACGTCGCGCCAACAGGAATGTCCAAGGACCCGAATGGGCTTGTATCCAATGTGAGTCCAAGGCGCAAGGGTAGTTAAACAGAGGAGACCCGTGCTGGAACATCTATCGTTCATCTTGAGAGCCAAGTTAGAAGTAGAGAGGGGAAAGGAAGAGAGAACCGGCCTCGCCGGCCGGCGAACTTGTAATCTGTGTTGGTGATATCGAGATTCGTCGTGAGTTATCGTGATTCGTTGCTTGGTGTGCTAACATCGGCGTCATTGGAGGTGGAGGTACGTGGGCCTCATTGTGGTGCGGGTGGCGGCGGGGACCTTCAGGATCTAAGCGAGAAAAGGGAGGAGGGCCACCAGGGACACCCAGCATCCGTGGCCGGCGATCCCATCATCCGCGGCCAGTGGCCTCCGTTGCCGGCACGCGCAAGCGTCCGGCCCTGGCGGTGGCGGCGTTCTGGGCGGGCGGGCAGCGCTCAGATAGATGTCGTTCTTGGCGGGCGGGCGGCGAAAGGTCTGCAACGTCGACGGCTACCCAGATGCGATGCCCACGCCCCGCCCACCCGGACGCAGAGAACCTGCCGCGCGTCTCAACGCAGCCGCTGATCAGGAGGATCGGCCTCACCGGAGATGGTCCTCTCCTGGAACGGCGGCTAGGGCTGAGAAGGGCCGAGAACGCGATGGCGGCGGGGTCGTCGGGGTTTGTACAGTGGAGCTGTGGGAGGAAAGACTGCGAGCGTGGAGCCGTGGAGTCGGTCCCTGAAGCGGCGCATCAGGCGCTCCTTGTCGTCCTCGACGGCCTTGAACACGCGCTCCATGAGCTCCCGCCCGGCACGCGGCTCCAGGTTCGCGATGTCCACCTCGTCCGTGCCGCCGCCCTGCTCCTCCAGCGCCCTGCGGATGATGCCCCACCGCATGCGGTCCTACGTCGGCAGCTTCTCCAGCGCCGCCCACCGCAGGTTCTCCTCGTCGTCCCCGTCCTCGAGGCTCGCTTGGGACCGCCGGAACGGGTCGTCGTCCACGTCGGGCAGCGACGTCAGCGAGCGCGAGAAGGACGCCGCCGACCGCCAGCTGCGCCGGCTCCCCGACGGGGCGATCTCCCCTCCCCCCCGCCATCTCGCCATCTCGATCGCTCTCATCATTTCACGATCAGAATTATTGCTAGTTGGAGTCGCGTGCTATAGCTGGCCTGGCCGGTGGCCGCGACGAGACGCGGGCTCTGCCTCTTAGGGTTCATAGCGTGTGCTTGCTTGCTTTTGCAAGAATGCGTGTGTGTATATAGTGCGCGCGCGCGGGCGTCGCTAGAGACACGAGGATGAGGTAGCACGACGTACGACGGTACTACGAGATAAGGGAAGGACAAGAGTAATATGAGTGTTTTGGGTTGGCGTCGTTGACAAGGGAAGGACAAGAGTAATATGAGTGTTTTGGGTTGGCGTCGTTGACGAGGGCCGGTAGGGGATTAGGGAAGGACTAGTGGGGAGGCGCGCCTTTGCACGCCGGCCATCATGCAGGTTTATCTTGGTAAAATGAGATTATCTTTATTTGGGTAAACAATGTAGACATTCAAGATAAAAGGTTTATTAACAGGGATGGATCTTAGGAACTTGAAATGAGTTTGATATACAACAGAAGAATATCCCGGAACCGGTTATTCCATATGCTTATGGATGTGCATAGTGATATCTTACAGCATGTTAACTATGAGAACGGTAGATCTAGGACGGCGTGGTTTGCTAATTATACAAATCCAGTGTGTGTACATAAGGTTTGTTAACATTGTCTAGTGTACAGCACAATGGTTGATAGCAGTCTGATTTCATGGTAGAACTGGTCTGTGGCGTGGGCTGGCAGATCAATCTCTTTTCGAAGCTCCTTGCTCCATGGATTATCAACAAAAGCATCCTATGTCCGCTTTGACGGAAAGTCAAAATATTTTAAGTTTGTCCACTTTCCCCTGCAGAAGGACGGACATAATGAAGACGTCGTCCATGACCTCTCCGACTCCCATGTCCACTTTGACGGAAAGTCAACATAAGTAAGTTCCCCAGCCTCGGGGTACGCCTCATTCGTAGCAAACAACTGGGGCCTTGTTTAGATTGCTAAAATTTCTAACCTTTTTCTCACTTTCTCTCCATCACATCACATTAAATACATTAAAAGACATATATTTGGAGTATTAAATGTAGGTAAAAAAAATAACTAATTACACAGTTTAGATGCATATCATGGAGGCGATTCTTTTTGAGCCCAGTTCTTTCCATGATAGGATGATATTTACCACTAACAAAAAAAAACGTCTTCTACGATTGTACGATGTGACATGCGGTTACAAATTTTAGCAATCTAAACAAGGCCTGGGTTAGCATGGTCCTTCGCAAGACTTCTTGTGTGAGAGAACTCTGCGCATCTTTGTTTTAGCCTTAAATGAGATATAATTCTCGGAGAGGCCTACACACATACAAAATGAAAGTAACCTTTAGGTATTATTATGCCTGCATTTACCCTCTTAAAGTGAGGTCATCTGACTTATAAAAGGTGCCTAGGGCGGTAAACCGTAAGGTACTTGAGCAGGTAGAACAAATGATCAGTTCAGATGTTTGAATCTATGGTTGTACTGTAAAAAGTGATGCACAATTCAAGTGCTTAAATGTATTAGTTCTACACAATTTTTATACGAAGCGACTATAGTTAGAGTATCCAGCACCTATCTCTCATAAAGCATGTATGAACATTTCATATAAACTAAATCTACTTATCTATAGGATCCAACATGACTACATAAGTTTTTTTTAAAAAAAAAAAAACACGTCTTTTAAATTTGCAACTCAGTATGTAGATAGCTAAAAGAAGACTTGTCCAGCCGAGAAAGGAGGCAGATAGGTAACCTTTTGATGGATATATTCAATGTCGATAGGTACATTTTGAAGAGGGTACCTATAAAAGCATAACCGCATCAGCATATTGGAATAGCTCAATTAGGACTCTGTATTTTTTCCCCTATTGCTATTCAAGTCTACTTTTCAGGCCAATTCATGTGTACAATAAAAGGTACAAAATATAGGATAGTGACAAATATAGTACAGGTAACAGTGCAAAGAATGCAATTGATATATGTGCAGCAACAACAAACCTTTTGGGTGTCAAGCAATTTGTGATATGGTACGGTGCCGAACCTTGTTTTCTTACATGGTCAACCTCGCACGCTTCTGCCCTACCTGCAGAGCCAAAGCGTCCATAATCAAGAATACATAATACATAATCCTGTGTACTTTAAATGTTCCTTTTGCTTAATCTCGGCCATGAAGTATGTGATGCCTGAAACGAACCTCCTGGGGTCTATCAATATTGACTGGACTGATGGAAGAGTTTTGTCCAATTAAACTACGGTTCACAGATAACTTTGTGGTATCTCCTAACAAAAGGAAAAATATTGCCGTTCAAAATACCAGAACAGGATTAAACGTATCAACAATCTAATTACATGAGAAGAAACTACAGGTTTTCAATATCTGAGAAGACACCGGTTCTGCTGTCAAGATCAGGCAACCGATGATATCATTTGTGATGCTTATTTAAATAAGGACCAATGCCTAATTTGAGTAATACTTACCAGATTAATGAAATAAAAAAAAAAGAAAACAAAATGTAGCTACTCATGCAGTACTGAATAAAGAAAATGAAGAAGCATTTGAGAGTAAAGTTTTTCACCTGGCCATTCAGTTCCAATGCATGCTAAATCCTTTGTCACCTCTTATTTGCTATCTGAGGAAACCACTCGAATGGATAGAAGTTCAGGGATAAGCAGACCTGGAACTGAACGGAGAGTTAAAATCATAAGGGATGCCCATGCTTTTGCACACATAGATTGCAGGCAGGATACTAAGCTTGCAAGCACAACAAAAGCACCTGAAGCTGATGAATCTTCGTGTACTAAGCCTATAGACACAGTACAAATCACTCAATTTGAGTGGAGTTCATGGATAACCAGACCAGGAAACAAAATAAAGAGTTTAAATAGCGAAGGATCTGGTAAAACCCATACTAATCCCATAGGCCGCAATCTCGTGTGGATTAGTCGCTCCCCCAACAGAGTAATCTAAAGATGAGTAAAAGGACCTGAAGGTAACCCATAGTAAGAATGTAATATGGTTAAACCTGAGGTGTGATCTAATGAGTTATCTGAACTAATCATGTAGGTAGGCCAATAAGGTGCAGCTAAAAATCAGGAAAACATCATTGCAAAGCATTCAAACAATTCACCACGATAGCAGCACATGAAGAACCTGAATCTTTTTACCAGATTTATTAGGAAAACTGTGACATGTACCAGAGTTTACCTGATAGGAATGTATTTATCATAGCGAAATGCTCATAATCTGTACACAAAAAGCGGCAGTTTGCATGACATACCACCGATTTCACAGGAACGTCGAACCATAGGGAAAGATCTGCATCTCCACACGACATCTGTATGGGCAAAATTTTAAGTGAGTTTCATGCATTCACATTTGTCTACAGATAGTATGTTCTTGACCTTTTTTTTTGGCAAGTATATATATATCAAAAACATCAGAAGGCACCTACAAACCTGAATATGACGCCTGATCTTCCTCCTAGGGACTGCATCAAACACTTTAAGTGTGCCATTTGTAATCCATAAATGTGAAGCATCTTCCTGTAATTATCCAAACCATGAATGCATACTGCATACGTACTGGAGATATATATTACAGTAGTTCAAATACTAAAACTGCAACCACTTTTTATAACTGAAAAGCAACATCCTGGAGAATGTCTAAATGCTCGTGTTATTGGTTCATTCTTATAACATAGTTTGAACTGTTACATAAGCTGAAGACGCAAATCCGGTACAAAAGTTTTTTTTCTTATTTGCAAAACTGACATAGATGATTACCGCTCTTAATAACAGCCCTCACCATGCATTTCCATTGGTTGAAGAATTGTTTCTCTTATTCCCTTAAATGAAAAACTTTAATCACGAATTAACTGAGACAGATCTATTGTCAATTTGTCATAGCCAATGACAGTTGTCTTATTATAGACAAATCTGAAACCAAATTTCCTACCTATCATATCAGTATTATGTATAGAAACTAATGTAGCTGTAAAAGATTTCTCTAGCTTAACTTGTTCCACAACAGACATAAACCGATGATGTTTAAAATAGTTATCGCTATAAATAGCACATGCACAGATGCTAGGAATTTCTATTTCTATGAAGCAGAAAAGGGAAACCAAGGAATCTTTATTAGGACAACTGTGTAAAATGAGATTAAATGTTTGTCTCTGTACTACTTGATAGGGGTCACATAACTGCAAGAACATCATAAAGGAAATGTCAGTTAAACACATGTGCAAAGAAGACTTTAACTAATTAGAAAATAAATATATGAAATATCTTCTTCATAAATCTGTGAAACACAACTGATAAAATAGTCTTGAGGAGAATCTATTTACCATTTCTATTGAAATGAGGTATGGTTGCTTAGTGCCTTATCTTTAGATCTCATCAAGGCAAGGAACTAATAACTACTCTATACTCAATGCTACGGGTGAACAGGCGCGCCCCTGCGCGCCGATCAAAAGTGAGCATATTTGATATCTGCTAAGAATCTGTAAAACATTGTAGTGACAAAGTAAAATGGGTAGCTTGGAAACTGCACTGTATCATTAAGATCTTCCATATCACCTCTAAAGATTTCGATAAAATATTAAACACAGTTCCAAACATATTAGCTGACAACAGTACATTAACCAAAGTATGACACAACGGTTCTGTCAGGTCCAACACTCCAAAGCTGTTAGTAACACAGAATGCAACCCATACTATGTGTTTGCTATTTTCGAATAGAACCATTTTCTGATTATGCAATTCACCATCTTCACCACATAACCGTACCATGAAAACGTTGTATTCCAATTTGATTCGTACCAGTAAGACAGTAACCCACTGGACAGTCAGATGGTTGGCGCACAACATGCATGGAAGAGAAGAGATGGGCGTACCTAGTGGCTGCTCGTCGCGAGGAGATTGCGCCGAGGGGCCACGGCGCCGGACGCGGGCTCGCCTGGGCGCTGCGTCGCCACGCCACCGTGTTGGGTGCAGGGGGGCGGCCTCGCCGTCGAGCCACGCGGCGTCGCTTGCGCACCGCGCCGCCGCGCGAGGGGCTGCACCACAGGGGTGGAGGAGGAGAAGGGGGCCGCACAGCGCTGCACCCGCGCCATGAACACCTAGGGTTAGGGTTTCATCTAGCAGGGGCTGACGACGCCATGGCTGCACGGGGAGAGAGAGGGGAGAGGGTGCGAGCCAAGAGAGTGAGGGACGGGAAGAGAGGAAAGGAGGGGAGAGGGAGGGGGCCGCCGGTGGAGGGCGCCGTCGCCCCGCACGCCGCCACATCGGCAGAGACCGAGAGAGAGGTACAGGAAGAGAGAAGAGGAGGAGCGGTGCTTTTTTTTTTTTTTTTTTTTTTTTTTGAAAGGAGGCCAGCGCGGTATATAATTGGTGGGGAGGCAGGGTTTTTTTTTTTTTTAAGCGCGAGAGCGCGGGCGGGTAAACACAAAAGTGCACGAAACTCAGAATTTCGTCTTCTTCGAAAGTGTAAGAACCTGAGAATAGGAGGTGTAAAAAGTAAAAAAAAAAAATTAACCTATTTACTATTTACCGGGGGCTTGGATGGACCGAGAAAGGAGGTGGTAAAAAAAAACCAAAGAAACGGAAGGAGCTAGACGCAAAACAATCCGGACCAATCAAAATTATTGGGGCGACGTGGCGTGGCTGCCCTTGGAGGGAGTCTCACAGGATTAAGAGGTCCTTGGAACAAGAGTAATATGAGTGTTTTGGGTTGGCGCGGATACAGCGCTTGCGTTTGCGTGCAGTGTTTTCATATGACTATCTCATCATCAGCAAGTGCCAAGTGGTAAGTGACAAGGGACTATCTTCTCAGGGCTTTCTCATTGCATGCTTTTTGCTTGTAGCCTCAAGTGCCGTGTAGGATCGGATAAAAAAAGTAGGTGCTCTATTCTTTCATAGTGGCTTGTAGAGGCTACATGTGCTTAAGGAGAGAGAAAGTGGCACATGCTGAAAAAGAAGAGGGAAAGGAAATAAAGGTGTGACATGATGAAAACAAAAATTTTATGTGCAAGCCACAAGCATTAATTTTTTGCATTGTGTAAATAGTAGTCTCAATATTTTCTTATCTATGTGGATCACTTTATTTGTACTAGAACCACTCCCACTTGTAGCCACCATTGTGCTTGCCCTTAGCAAGTGACTGATGGCTTTGTAGCACCTCTCGCTTGTCGGCGTCATGCCACAATGCCACCCCTGCCCCCGTGCTGCCTCAACCAACGGTCGGCCGGCCCACCGTCCGCTCCCCGCCTCGGCAAGGGACCTCGCCACGCCACCCGCGACCTCTGCTCCCGCCCCTTGATTCCGCGCACCCTAACCCACCTAGGGCAGCGTGCTGACGCCTGGCGAGCTCATAACCTATTTCATACAATCACTTATAGGTCGCTTATTTATGGTCGAAATGAGCTGAAACTTTGAGCTTCTCCAAACCATGCTTCTCCTGACCTGTTTGGTAGAGCGATCGCTTCCTAGTAAGAAGTTATACAAACAGACTAACAAAGGGAATACACAACAATCTAACCTAAATTCTCTGTTTTAGTTCAACATTCAGTAAAACGCATGACATAAGATTACAGGAGAAAAGAACTTCAAGCAAACAATCTAGGTTGCTCAAACTGAGATCCGCTGATAGGTTTACACTCAGAAATAGGAGAAAACAGGGGGCAGGGGTGCAGGATACACTGTTAACTTTTCATTGAGTTGCGCTGAATAATTACATCTATCCACTACCGAGCACAAACTTTACACATTTTTAATTAAGAGGGGGGAAACTGGTGTTATATCTTCAGTTTCTACCGTTTCTGGAAGTTCAAGGCCTTGGTGCCATACGCGAAGAGGAAGATGAACAAGAGGATGTAGCCGAAATGCGCCAGCACGACGTAGCCGAGGAAATCGTGCTTCATGCCCAAGGTTTGATCTAGATATCCCTTCACTGTGACATTGTGGTCGTTGCCGTTGTTGTTGCCGCCAGTAGCCGTAACGGTGCGGCCTATGTCAGCAAACTGCGACGCCGTGACGCCATAGATGGTCCAGGACACCGGGTTACACCAGTAGAACCATCTCCACCAGATAGGCAACGCCTGCAAGAGTGAAATAGTTTTTGAAAATTGAATTGGTAGCTGCGTGGTGTAAAGTAGGTAACGTGAGGGCTCACAGAGATTCCTACCGGTCGGGGTACCAGGAATCCAGCGAAAATGTTCCAGCCGGTGAGACTAAATGAGACAACAATACTTGCGAGCATTGCGGAAGGAGTGCAGGCAACCAGCATCGCACCAAACAGTGCGATGTAGAGGAAGGTACAGATGAGAAAGAACACGAAGTAGAAGAACTTGTCCGCCTTCCACTCATAGCCAATCATTGTATAGAGAGGGATGGTATAAAGAATGCCCTGAGCTATACTGTAGACAAGCTCCACAACTGTCTGCACACACCAATTGGTTTCAAGATAGATGCGTTAGTAGAGACTTTGAGTATGCAAGGATTCAAAAACAACTGTGACAAAATAACTACTAATATACGATGGCAAAAAACAAATTAATTTGTTCAGTTGTTTAAAGTTTTTTGGTCCTCATTCTAGACAAGTGCTTCTGTTTGGACAAGATTCACGCATGTTCAGATTATCATGTTTCCGTTAATTCATGACAACATAAGGTATTTAGAAATTACCACTGCAAATGAATAGGACAATGGAGAGAACATCCCAGCAGCCTTTTCACGATAGAAGACTGTCCTTTCGATAGAAAAAACAGGTACGCATGAGAGTAAGTTTGCAGATCCAAGGAAGAAAACAGCAGCATAGGTGGCTCCAAGCAGGTTTTGCAGGTCCTGCTCTGAATTTCTGTACAGCAAAAGCAAGGAAACCAAGAATCCTTAGCAGTTAATAATCAATTTGACACTATCCCATGAATTAATCACAATTAGTCATGAATGATGTTTGCAAATGCCATAATACAGAGTAGGATCATACATATTCTTTCCCATGCGCCAAAAGCATGAACCGAACACGAGACCATAGAGGAGTGTCATAAGATAGCGCATGGCATTGTAGGGTGGATTCTTCCAATAAGATCGAAATTGCTTCCATGTATTGGCCATACATTGATTTAGGAAACTCTGGGCATATTTAGTAGCAAATGAGAGATCCTGGTGACCTGGTGGTGGAATGCTCAACTCCTTAATAAGTTCTTGATTGCTCCTGAACATATTCATCATTATAAAATGTAAGAAGAAAATTGTGTTTTGTTTGTTGGAGATTCAATTAAGTTTAACCAGTATCAAAGAAGAAACAAATTTACCAAACAAAAACTACTGCAGTAATAACAAAGGAATATATTTACCGGTACAGAGCAGAATTTGCATAAATTTCAGCAAAATCAACGTCCATGCGAGCCTCAGCTAGAGGAGAGCTAACTTCCAGCATCCATGTTGCGGGATTGTATCCTTCAGTAATTTTAGGAACACCTGGAATTGCCTGCAGGAGATTTCTATATGCACATTAAAAGTATCCTTTGTTGTCTCACGTCAAGATCAGGTCACCTCCATACACGACCATACACATATTTTCTTGAATATGCAGGAGAGCTGCATATCACTGCATGTTCTATTTTTTGTGGTGCGTCTTTAAACCTATGTCTATGCAGTGATGGTGGGTGGGTGTGTCCTTTCTGCTTGATTTATTGTGTTTGTCTTTTCCTATCTTAATGAAATGACACACAGTTCTACTGTGTTGTTCGAGAAAAAAATATAGAAGATGAAATACACAATTATGAGTGAGTCTACTATTATATCTAAATTCATATGCAAAATAATTTGCATCAAATGTCAAAATACTTCTCAGAAATTGAAGTTAACTTTGCACATAATGTTGACTGCATGTAAAACATATTCCTCTTATTTTCTGAACATACCTAGTAGAAGCGCATTTACCTAAAGTAATATGTTGATTTGTAGTAATATGGAATGTTTGAATTTGATTACCCAAAAGGAAATAAAGCATAAAAGATAATTCACCTCGAAATATTCAACAAGTATGCGAGACTGGACACCAAGCTGACCAGCATATATGACACGACCTCCTCTCTTCAGCAACAGAAGCTGAAAAAAAGTATCCATTTATTAGTATATTCTTGCAGAGTTCAAAAATAAAAGTATGGTATTAGGCTTAATGAATAGAAATATGATCAATGTAAGGACCTCATCGAAAAGCCTCGAAGATATCAATGCTGGGTTGATGGATCGTACAAACCACGGTTCGGCCAGTATTAACTGTATTTCTCACTGTGCGCATGACAATTGCTGCAGCTCTAGCATCAAGGCCAGAAGTTGGTTCATCCATGAATATAATTGAAGGGTTTGCTACAAGTTCTACAGCAATTGTCAGTCTCTTCCTTTGTTCAGTTGATAACCCACTGATACCGGGGAGACCAACCAGAGCATCACGCAATACATCAAGCTCAACTAGTGTCATCACTTCTTCCACAAACATCTGCATTGAAATTAATTTTTTCAGAAAAACTAGTGCTTTCATCAACTCCAAACATATGGAAGTTCTCAACCTTTTCGTTAACACCATGGTTGCAGAGCACTCCGTTAACAAATTTGAAGAAAAGAAGTAATACAAGCACACCAGTGTAGTAACTAATATGCATATTGAAGTACAGATAAAAGGAAAATAACAATGGGACTCATGACGTGCCATAAAAACTATTTCTATAGGTATATGAGTGCAAGGAAGACAATGACAAATCCATTCTAGACTCCGGTTTGCGTAACTTCAAACCATCTTGAAATGATGTCTTCGATATGTCAATGTTGGCTACTTACATGTTAAACTATTTTTAGTGCCAGACAATTTATTCTTATCCTGAGCTCTGTACACAACTTTTTCAACACAAGAGTACAACTGTGGATTGATGGGTGTGCTGTTAGTTAATGGTATCATCACAAGAAACACCAAATGATAAATCCATTCTAGATTCTAGACTCAGTCTTGCATGACTTCAAACCATCATGAAAGGATGTAATCGATTTGTCAAACTATTTTTAGTGCCAGTTAATTATTCTTCCAGTGAGTTCTTTACACAAATTCTAGTGCTGTCAGTTAATGGGCAATACTTTTTACTGATACTCAAATGCTACAATTAGAACAGTTATTTTTTCTAGCAGCATCAAGGCATAATGACATCTAATACAGAAAGAAAAAAAAAGGAAAAACACATACCTTTCTAGTATTGTCATCAACTTCTGAAGAAAGGCGCAACCAAGCAGAATAGATGAGTGATTCGTACACAGTAACATTTGGTGAATGGATATCAGTTTGTTCACAGTAGCCACTGATACGAGCAAAAGTTTCCTGTTTCTTAGGGTAACCAGAAAGTCTGATATCTCCCTCAATGGTTCCACTTGTCTTTCTTCCTGCCAGTACATCCATTAGAGTGGTCTTTCCAGCTCCACTGACACCAACTAGGGCAGTCAGAACACCTGGTCTGAATGCACCACTAATATCAGACAGCAGCTGGAGGCGGCTTTCAGTGAAACCTTGTTCTTTCATTGCCTAGAAAGCAAAATTTCACATCATATGTTAACAAATGAATTAAAATTACATATTTGAGTAGTAAAGGTACTGGCAACTTTCTTAGTTCAAAATATTATTATCACATGACTTGTAGAGCCACTAGGCAACAGAAGAAAAGATTATCATTGATAAAGTGAGTTCCTGTTCTAACTATGATTGTGTTCCTGTTTCATCAACTTTTCTCCATCTGATCTGGTTATGAATCATTTTAGAAGATTAACTTACAGCAGGCATGTCAACATAGTAGTTCATGTGGTTGAAAGAAAGTGAAAGTGGCTGGGAAGGGCAAGACCATTCCTGTCTGGGTTCTCCTGTTTGCTACTTCATTTGTGCCTGACATGAGGGTAGATCATGAGACAGTAAACATAAAAAAAAAAAAATTGATATAAACAAAAAAGGCATGTCTTGTGCGTTGTGAATCATGATGTTTACAGGTCGATTGTGAGTTGTAGGAATCAAGCTATTTCATTATTTAGGACCCTTTGAATGTAGGGTTCTCATAGGAATTGTATACAAAACAGAACATCAAGAGTGGATGCTTCTTTTCCTCCAGACTAGTAAAATTACAATCCAAATGGGTGACACTAAAAGAAAGCTAGTAAGAAGCAATAAGGATGCATTCACTGTTCTCTTACCATTGGTGACATGGAACATTTGTTCTTGATCTGTGGACTTCTTTTTGTCGTCATCATCAGAAACTACAGCATTTGAACTGCCACCAGCTGTAGGAAATATAATTCGTAAGTACTTCACCTAGGCATGAAGCTAATAACAGTTCCAGGAAAAAAAACTTACGGCTCAAGAATGTAAGAGCGCAAAGGAAGAGAATGTTGAAAAGAATAGTATATCCTATCATGGCACCAATGGAAAGCCAGTACCCCCATTGACCACCAAAGTAGCCTTTATATTTTAGAATAGCCTTCCCTATTGTTGGTGCAACAATGGTTGCATCAGTGTTCGGCTGCAGTTAAAAGAATATTAGTACAAGATATCCGCCGCTTACAAATAATTAAGCAAATCAACAACCTAGAAACAAGTATAAATTGAAAAGATAGATATTATGATTTTCTTTTCTTCAAACTGCCGAAAAAAAACTTGGCATGGGATCTGTCTAAAATATCTATCTTGGAGGGCAGGAATTGATGAGGATGTTAGGCATAGAATTTCAGCAGGTTGGTTGAAGTGGCGACAAGCTTCGGGTGTCCTCTGTGACAAGAGGGTGCCACAGAAGCTAAAAGATAAGTTTTATAGGACGGCTATTCGATCGGCGATGTTATACGGTGCTGAATGTTGGCCTACAAAAAGGCGACATGTCTAGCAGCTGAGTGTGGCTGAGATGCGTATGTTGTGTTGGTTTTGCAGGCATATAAGAAGGGATAGAGTTCGGAATGAAGAGATTCGAGATAGGGTCGGGGTGGCACCAATCGAGGAGAAACTGATTCAACATCGGTTGAGATGGTTTGGACATGTCCAACGGAGGCCTCTTGAGGCGCCGGTGCGTAGTGAGGTTTTAAAGCGGGAAGACAATGTAAAGAGAGGCAGAGGGCGACCTAGACTGACTTGGGACGAGACGATTAAGAGAGACCTGAAGGAGTGGAATATCTCAAAGGAATTAGCTATGGATAGGAGCGCTTGGAGACTAGCAATCAACGTGCCTGAACCATGACCTTTTTTTTTCTTTCCCTGTATAACCCTAACTATGTTGTTGTTGTTGTTGTTGTTGTTGTTTAACCCTAACTCTATCTTTTGTCTTGTGCCCTATTTTTGTGTCTCTTTTATACTTGTTTCCTATGGGTTTCATCTCTAGCCTACCCCAACTAGCTTGGGACAAAAGGCTAAGTTGTTGTTGTTGTTGTTGTTGGAGGGCAGGAATTGCTTTGTTTGTATACCTTATAATATAGAGAAATTATCACATTTAGAAGAATATTTTTTTATTTTATGTGTGTGTACAGAAACTTACCAGGGCCCATCTAGTGGCAAGGAATTCATTGACTGATATAGCATTATTACTGTACATCATGGGAGATGCCCAGTAGGCCCAAATCCACCAATGTTTAATGTCCTCTGTACACATTAATATCAAGAGGGAATAGTAAGAAACAATAGTACTTCACAGTGCATAGAGAAAACATAAGCAAGAAACCTCAATGAGAAAAGGTTTGAAAACAACTTCTGTGCTCAACAAGCAGCCATGGGGACTAAGTTCATTCTCCACAATGACATACTCTTTTAATTGAAAATGGACAATGACATACTTCCATTTGAGGAAAAGACACTTACGTCTTGGTAGGAGAATCCCTCCAAACAAGAAGACAAGGAGCATTGTAAATATTCCAAATGTATTAGCTACAACCATTGTCTTCAAAATTGCACCTAGCAACCGAAACAAGGACACAGCCATCTGGTGTGTTAAAAAGTATGCTAGAAACTGGCTGAAGAACCTGAAATCAGTACACAGAGGAACATGTCACATGAAAAGTGATACAAATTTCATTATGTGGACTACTAATATAAAGATTACTAATACGCTAATACCTCTTTTTTCTTTTTTATCCTTTATTTCGTTTTATTTAGTTTTGGTGGCCTGTTGTGCAAATATATAAAAGTGTCAAACTGTGGGAACAGAAAAGGAGAACAGCTACCTTCCTGCAGCAGGTGCGAAACCCATAACATAATATGTAACACCTGTCCACATTAATGAGTCCAGGAATGAAAAGGGAATCTTTAATATAATGCTTGCAAGTCCAAAGGTCCATGCTGGAAAGAACAAGTAGTCTCTGTGTTTATAGAATACTTGTAGCTTTTTTATGGTCATGCTCATCTCAGTAATTCCAATGAACATAATTGTAATCAAAGAACTAGCCAAAGCACCACTAAATTTGCCGTTATCAGAAAACTCCCCACTAGGCATCTTTGTTCTGAAAAACACTGTCATGGTGATGAATGCCAGGACAAACAATTGAAAAAACTTGAACACATAGAGGAAGGAGTTGCGCTTCATCAGCAACCATTCTCTAGACAAGACTGCCTTGAGAGACTCCCAGCTAGACAGCCCATACTTCTGGGTAGTCAAAGCAGCAGGATGTGTTTTAGATTTGTCATAAGGAACTTGCAACTCTTTCTGGAGCTTTTGGCCAACATGGAATGTTTTGAAATGTTGCACAAACTCTGGGACTGACACATAATGGTAATGTTCCTGGTTGTGGCACCAATATTGTTGTTGATCTTTCCTGGAAGTCACCTCTTGAAGGAAATCCGCCACTCCTTTCCGTTCAGGGCACCGGAAACCAGCACTCTCAAAGAATTCTAGGATGTCTTCCCGTGGCCCATGGTAGACTACGTAACCTTCTGACAGTAAAATGACGTCATCAAACAAATTATACGTCTCAGGTGGAGGCTGGAGAAGGGAAATCATCACTGTATAATTCAGCACATGAACCATCTGTCTAATGTACTTGACGATCTGAAATGTACTATTACTATCAAGCCCGGTAGATATTTCATCCATGAACAAAGCCTTTGCAGGTCCAGTTAGCATCTCACCTACAGCCAAAACAATTATTGAAGTCCAAGCAAGTGAACATTAGGATTCTTTATGATGAGTATCGTAGAAACAATGTACTTAGAAGTAAATAGCAGAGGAAGGCAATGACAAAGTCATCGCTTAAACCAATCCATAGGTCTATTTAGAATTCCTAGTTAATCAAACATACTGATTAAGCTTCCGATGAATTAAAATATGTGACGAATTAGAGTCCATGTGGCTTTGGGTTTTTGTAACTAGACCCCTAAGGGTAGGTCTGCTAATGCTAATAGAGAAAAGAGCAATAAACATAATCTTAGTAATTTCAGAAAATAACTGATAGCTAAGCTGCATTGCATGATTGCCCTCTATCATCTATTTCATGACCGTAGTAGTTATGATTATATAAGTAGTGAATAGTTTGAGAGTTTCATGGAGAAATTACAAATAATTTATTTAAATTGATAAAATGGCATCATGCATACCAGTTGTCACACGTTTCTTTTGGCCACCAGAAATGCCTCTTTTCATCTCATCACCAACAATAATATCAGCACAAATGTCAAGCCCAAGAACCTGTGGTCATCATAGAGTCAATCATCATGGACAAACCATGGGCAACTATCAAGATTAAATTTATGTGTAATTGTCACAGTTATATGCCTACTTCCTGTCATAAAAAAAAGTTGGTATATATTAAGAAAACGTGTTTTCATGATATTTTCTTCGTAAAAGAGTACTCAGAGAAAAACAATGGTCAAGTTGAAGCCAGGAAGCTTAAAGAATGTTATTTTAACCTAAAAAGATACATAAACACACCTTGAGAACAATATCTGTTAGAACGTTGGTCTCCTTTCCTTCAACTGCAGTTGCCTTCAAGAAAGCATCAATCTCGGGGTCAGGCTTAATGCCAGCATTTCGTTCTCGTCTAGCTAATTCTGACAACATATCATATCTGGCACCAATGCCTAGACATCTTCTGGAGAAGTCCATCGTCTCTCTTACAGTCATCTCCCCATTGTGTAGATCATACTGACTGACATATGCACTAGTCCTCTCAGGATAGAACTCAGAAAACTCATGGCCACAGTACGTGATTTTCCCAGACACCTGTAGCAGCAAAAGAGTAATGTGGCATATGCTCTGCATGCATAATCATAAGAAGCTACATTGTGCTACGTGAATAAACATGCAACCTTGAGATTCTTAGCAGGCTTCCCAGTTAGAGCTCGCATAAGTGTGGTTTTCCCAGATCCCGGAGGGCCCAGAAGAAGTGTCATCCTGAAATAGAAGTTTGATACCAATAAAAAAAAAGTTGTAACAAACAGCAATAATGCTTATATTTTTATGCGAAACAGTAACATAACTACTTCGATGACTACTAGAAGAAGTCACTTCGGACACATGTAGCAGGTATAAGGTTTACAAAGAAAAGCAGAGATTGTGATTTACTTGATCAAATATGCACGCTAGATCACACCTTGGTTTTTTTTTTTTTTTCTTCTTTTATTGGCATTCATGTATCTCAATCTAAACTAGCAACAGTTAAAGAAGCTCCATAATCAAGCGAGCTATGAGGATCTGTAATGTACCTTGATGGTTTGATGATCCCGCTGACATCATTGAGTATCTTAATCGTCCTCTTGTTCGACGAAACGAACCTGCTGACGAGTCCCTGCGAGAAACCATCATGGACACTCGAATTTCAGCCACGGCAAACCTGTGGTGGCCCGTAACAGAAAGCTGGCATGAACCAGGAATCGAGATGGTGATGACGCGAGCCAGCAGGGCACAGCTCGGCCACACCCCAGACGGGACAAAATGGGGAACGAGGGCAGGAGCGCTGGCGAGCCCAACTGAACGGCGCGGGAACGGCGACGCGGTGGACTATTGCCGGACGAGTGTGGAAGCGAGGGTAACCGGGACAGGACCGGGGCGGGGGCGAGACCACCGCACCTCCGTGGGCCCCGTTGAGAGCGGTCGCTGCCCGCCGCCGGCCGGAAGAGGATCTCATCTCGGCAGGCGCGGCCAGCGCGCGAGGGAGAGTGTGGTCGGCGTGGGGGCCAACGGTAGGTTTCATTCTGGGCCGGCCTGGTTGGAACGATGGGTCCATTTTAAGCCCGGTGGTCCAACGATGAGGGAGGGGCTTGTCCATTTTATGCCCGGTGGTCTAATTTTGATGCACATTGTTTAGCTAGAGTCATATCCTGCTAAAAAAAAAAAGCTAGGAGTCATATTAATGCTATAATCGGTAGACATGTCTGGTTGTTATCGCTTCCGGATGGAGTTTGTAATTCCTATGAATTAATATAATAGAGGACGTCTTTGCTAAAAAAAAAATAGAATCCCCCTGGTCAAAGGGGACTGTGATTGTGAGAACCCGTGCGGCGTGCATGCGACGAAAAATTAATAAATGTAGTATAGGTAGCCCCACTCCCGCTTGGCACTACCAATGAATATTCCACGACGTCTAGAAGGCAAGGAAATGAACAAGCTCACAAGCATCTGTCAAGGAATTGAATTGGAGTAAACATATTGCTGCATGCGCCACAGTCACAGTCAACTAACCAGTCAAGTCTCTCGACGTACTGGGGCCGGGCACGATCAAGTGACGAATGTGTTTGGAACCTAGCTACTGTAGTCCTTGTGCGGCCAGAGCGTGTACAGAACGTAAATATCAGATCGACCAGGTCGGGTGCGAAAAGTCCAACCACTAAAAAACTTAATTGACTAACCTTACTTTTTTTTTTTTTGGATTGATGCCAACCCACCGTTACTTAACAGTTAACACACCGCGCGTCGACGTCTGATCGGAGATAGTCAAGGATGCAGCAGGACGACATGTTGCACGTACTACACGTCGTTTCTTCCCACGTCATCAGATGATCACCCGATGATCAGAGGATCGGATGATCAGACATCGGATCCGACTTTGAACCCTGGTCCAGTGCGGCAGTTCCTGCGCTAGCTGATGCCTAGCCATGCATGCAGTATATATGCAGATGATTCTAACCGAGACGTCCAACACGTACAGCTCCGACAAAGGAGCCAAACAAACATGCTGTACATGCATGTTGTTGTGCTACTGCTACCTAGATAACGTTCCACAGATCGAGGCCCAGACCCAGGGAGATGCTGGCTAGCGTCTGTGCTTAATTGTACTGAAAACGGCGTGGTCTTAAAAAAAAAAGCAGGGGATGCACGTACGATAGATATACTATACCTCAACGAGGTTGATGGCAGAGTTGAGCAGCGTGGGCAGCGCGCGCGCGCCCACGTAGACGTCCGCCTCCACCGACAGGTGCTCGTACCGCACCTCGATCTGGGGAAGCTCGATGCCAACCCTGCAACGTACGTGCGTGTTATTGGACGCCTGATCGATGACCATCGCATCAAAAGACGACGTCGTGGCAAGCATGTACAGCTGATGCGAGCACCAACACGCTCGATCGAGCACAAAACTCTCTACTCACAGGTCGATTCGGTCCCTGAAGCGGCGCAGCAGGCGCTCGTTGTCGTCCTCGACGGCCTTGAGGACGCGCTCCATGAGCTCACGCCCGGCGCGCGGGTCCATGTTGGCGATGTCCACCTCGTCCGCGGTCAGTTTGGTGCCGCCTTCCTCGATCGCCCTGCGGATGATGCCCCGCCGCATGCGGTCGTACGTCGGCAGCTTCTCCAGCGCCGCCCACCGCAGGTTCTCCTCGTCGTCCCCCTCGTCGTGGCTCGCCTGGGACCGCCGGAACGGGTCGTCCGGGTCCATGCCCGACCGCAGCGACCGCGAGATGGACGCCGCCGACAGCCAGCTGCGCCGGCTCCCCGACGGAGCGATCTCCCCCGCCATCACGTCTCGCCACGATCAGAACTGCTAGTTTAGTTGGATTGGAGGCGCTAGCTGGGCACTGGCCTGGCCGCGACAAGACGCCGCGCGGCTGCCTTTGTGCCTCAGCGTGCTTGCTTGCTTTTGCCAAGAGGCGCGCGCGTGTGGTAAATATATACAGTGCCAGTGGGTGCGTTGGTCGCAAATAAGCTTGGAAAGACACGACACGAGGATGAGCGGTCGATGGAGACCTCCACTGGCGTCGTCATTGACCGTTGACAAGGGCCGGTACAGGAACACAGGACTGGGGACTGAACCTGCGGGTGAGAAGGACGCAAGAATAATAAGCGCGGAAAGTCATATATTTTATTCCATTTGCGTGCAGTGTTTTTACACATGAAACAAGAACAGTACCATAGTCGTCTCTTCTGCATATACACCATAGTCCATTTGACGTCCTCGTTCTTCACGTAGACGCCGAGTCTATGTTTTTGGCGCTCTCTCTCTCTTCTCATTAAATTGTTTGTCGCATCGTCAAAATACATACGTGGCAGTGTAATTAATAAGGATCCATGGTGGTTTTACACTGTGAGTGCCCTTAGCACAATCGCCTTTATGAAATTATTACAATTTTATAAAAATTACTAAGTACATGTGCACACGTGGATGCATTTCATTGCCGAGGACACATTACGTGGTGGTGTGAGTTGTGTGCTTTAGGGCAGTCCTAATGGAGCATTAATTTATAGTGTTTTCTATGACTCATGAAATTAAATGCATAAGAAATTAATTATACAACGAAACTCTCTTTATTGAAACTTAACAAATTAAGCTTACAAGTCTGAGAGTTAATAAAATCACTACACATGTCTCATTGTTGATTGACATGTGAGTTCCACTGAAAGAAAAAAATCGTTAGACTGAATTTAGAAAAATTAAACTACACGTGCCAAATTCGAAAAAGGAAAAAAAAACTGACTAGCTGATGCTCTCAAGCCCTCCGTATTATACGCTCTTTTTCCTGGATATAATTTTAATAAATTGCAGTTTGGGTGCGAATCCCTCATATTTCACGTCAAATCATAAATGTCCTCATGACTACTCCATTGCCGAAAAAAAAAAAAAACTCGCTATGACTATTCCGCGCACTTCCGCTCGCGCTAGAACTATATATACACGGCACTATATATACACACGGCACCAGCTATTTTCCTATCTGACCTTCTAGAATGGCTTCTAATAAGTAGACCTTTTTATTATTCTCTAGAAACACAAGCCAAGTAATTTCTTCATCAACCTGCTATTTTTTTTTTGACATTTCCGACTTTTGCATAGCTAGCTCTAGATTCGCGGTGTTCAGATAGTCCAGTATCACGTTTCTACTGATGAAAAAGCTGCATATATACCCGAATCGATCACTTCATCACCTAAAAAAACATATTTCCTCTTCCCTGTCACAGTAGTAATTGATTCTTTTTTTTTATCTGAATAGTAATTGATTCTTCTATATAATAATAATAAAAAATAACTGAATCATCAGCTGATAGATACCTTCTAGAAAACCATATATATATACACACACCAACATGGGCAACGTGTACTATACACCGCAAGAACATTGACGACGCGAGTTCAAGGTACGTAAGGCGCGCTTCAACAAGCTAAGTTCAGTGCAGTCAGATAGCGATGACGTGCCAAAAAGAAAAAGAGAGATGTGGAGCTAATCGTGCTCATGAGTAAAGACGACGCAGAGCGGCCGCACTCATCGTGCAAACACCGGTGCGGCGGATGCGACGACCACCGAGCGAGGAAACGAGAGCTACACGTACGGGATTCCTGGCCAGCTGTGGAATTCAAAGCATGTGCTTCTGGAAAAGCTTTTTGAGGCAGTTCAGCTCTTGCGACTTGTCGCGGCCGGCAGCGCTGTTGCCAAGTTGTGATGCCGAGAAGAAAGCCAGCCACACAGATCGTTAATTAGTACTGGACCTGGTACCGGTTTTATCCAGCTTGACCGTGGAAAAACTGAAAGCGTATAGCGTCGTCTAGTCAAGTTAGTTTGGGCGTGTGATCCGCCGGTCCGCGCTTGGTCCTGCGCGAAGCAGTGTCAAAAAGTTATATCATGTCACGTTCGGCCGGGGCGTACCCTTCTTCGTTGTTTCTTCAGATCATCCCCGGCAAGAGCGCGTTACTCTGAATAGTATAAGATCGTATTAGACAATAGTCGAAATGAAAACATCCTTACCATAAAAGTCGCTTCCATTTTTCAACTACAGAGAAGCCTCGTAGCACTAATTTCAGAAGGGAAGGGAGTTGACCGAGAGGTGCATGGGAGCATTCCTAACTGTTTACATTCAACAAGATGAATGTGCTTCAGTTTGGTGAAATGCTCCTTGTCTGCTGTCCATGCTGAAAGTAAAAAAACCCATGTAACATTAATGGTTGTGTTTAGTTGCTGCCAAAATTTGGCAAGTGGCTGACAATTTCCGTTTGTTTTTGGTAATTGTTATCCTATCACGGGCTAACTAGTCTTAAAAGATTCGTCTTGTAAAGTACATCCAAACTATACAACAATTTGTCATTTGTGCTTGATATTCTTATATTTTAGCAAAAAGCTCAAAAACAAGTCTCCAACAGTTGCATTTAGGTTTGACAATTTAGGGGGAGAGTTGGCAAAAGAGGTTGTCTACACGCATTTATTGTGGCCGAGACCTTTGGCATTCACGACGTATCCTTACGTATTAGAAGAGATGGAAGAGCATAAACATATATAATTTTCTTTCTATCTCAGGTTCCTGATGTAGGTTTTCAAGAGATGGAAGGGCATCAACAAAATTTTATCTCTCTCTCTCGGGGTTCCTGATGTAAGTTAGATCTCGAGTTTGGCAAGAGAATTATGCCAAACTATTGGAGATACTTTTTGACTTGGCATTTGGATTTGGGAGTTGGCAACACAAGGGCAATTGCCAAACCACAAATGGGGCTGTTGAAGTTGCTCTTAGTTATTTTGTTTACCTATATTTGATGCTCCATGCATTAGACAAAAGATTTGATATGATGGGAAATCTTTAGGATTTGTCAAAGTTTGGACTCCAAATTTTAGATGTAAACACAACCTTTCCCAAAAGGAAAGGCTTCAAATTTGTCAGCTTCCCTATCTTATATACTCTTCTGCCTATACAAGAAACTAATGTTACTTGACTTAATCACTTCTCTAGGTAACCTAGAGGGGCGGTTGGAAGGGGAAAAAATTACGTACGCTCCTGGCTCACGCCCCCCTGGATTTGCGACGTGTGGCCCATCACTCCATCGACGACGCTGCGCACCCCCCCTCGTATGGAGGCAGCTAGGGACGGATCAGCTCCTTGACATTGCATCATCTCAGTCGGAGAAAGCCGTATTTACGGGATCTGATCGTCAGATCGTGGGTCGTACAACGGCGTCGCAAATCCAGAGGGGGGGTCGCACGACGACGCACGTGAGCCAAGAGCGTACACAATTTTTTCCGTTGGAAGGGGTCATATGCCCCTAACATCACAACAATACATTTTCATTTGATACAATATAAAAGATTTTGTCATATATTCTTTCGTATGTCCGTTCTAGACTACAAATCACACAAAAAGCGTGCTTAAATTTTATCTTTGTTGTAGTTTACTTTGCTAAATGCATATTTGTTTTTGCAAAAAACATAATTAACTAGTAATAATAATTTGATAGATAACAAAATCACACAAATTTGTATTTTATATTTTACATTCTGCTCTATTTCGAGTATCTCGAGTCACCACTCACCACCCACATGCATCTCATTGGCGATAAACGGTGTCACATACCGTGAGAATAATAACATTGCTAAATTATTAGATATTAGAATAAACCTAGGGAAAAAATACGATTAACCCTTGTGGTCTATTTTAACATAAAATCTTATGGATTCTTATATATTCAAACTCTTCAACGTCTGGCCCCAGCTATGTATAATTCCTAGCTCCACCACTACTTGTAGCCCGAGAACTTGAGAGAGGGTGCAACTTACATCCTCATATTCCAGGCCTTGTTTAGATGTATTCGATTCGACGGCAATTCACATGTGTTGAGGTGAATTAGGGTGTAATTTAATTTATCCACTTTACCCCAACACATGTAGATTGATGCTGAAATGAATATATCCAAACAAGGTCTGAATGAGAGATCCAATCGTACGTATGTATTGGAATTTGTTTATAGGATCAGGAAACTCTAGCTTCAAAGTACGAGAAATCTAACACCCGTAGGCACCGGTTTGCTAGTGGGATTTTGTCTTCGCTCGACAGGTCTGGTTTCTGGTTTTACATCAGTTTGGGCTGCAACATTCGTCTGCCTAGCTAGCTAAAACTCTTTTTTCAAGGTGGTGGAAGATGTCTACAACCGTTGTTCCCATAGAGGCGCAAAAAGGCCTCAATTTCTTGATTATCCTGGTGGCGTGGGAGATCTGGAAGCACCGTAATGCTTTGTGTTTTTATAATAAAAGACCAAGGGTTCAGAAGGTTCTTAGGTCCATTAGCGAGGAAGGGGGATTTTGGTGTTCGTCTGTGGCTTCCAAACTCCTAGCATTGCTTGTTCACTCTTGTTCTTTGGGTGGCAAGTCTTTTTATTAGTACGCTGGGTGAGGCGTGTGTGATTTGTGTGCGCGCGCGCGTGGTGTGGGTCTTTATTGACACTTGTATCTTTTTTTTCTATCTTAATGAAATGACACACAGTTCTCTGCCGTTCAAGGAAAAAAAAAGCCACGTGGAGGAACCAAAGTATTAGCAAAAGCTTCACGTGATCTTACTGTTCCGTGCAAATTAAAAAAATAAAACTGTCCTCAAGTAACTTATTGGCTTCCCCTAAATCCATGTGGTCATGAAAATTCAGAAATATATCGATGCCGGCTAGCTAGGTGATGACAAATTAAGTCGGGGCCTTCCTTTGGGTTCTCCAGAATCTAGCTGCGTGCCATTCTTTTTCGAGCAAGGACATGTAATGGCTCTCTCCGATCATATCAGGTATGGTGTAGTACATGTTTTTCCATATTATGGGCTGGAAGAATGAGTAGTTGAAAAGCTTATCAGACTATTCCTTTTCCACGTCCTCCGTATCATTGCCATCATGTTGCTAGCCACATGTGAACCAACATGTTTTTTTTCCTTCAAATAAATAGGGGATATTGAGCAGTAATACAAACACTTCATAAGATGATCAGCTAGATGTTCATTGACAACTCCTACTTCCACTTAATGAAGCACGTGCAAAACATACATTTTCGTTTTTTTTTTTTTTTTGGCCATTGCTACTGAAGGTAGCGCAACATTGGCTACTGAAGGTAGCGCAGCATTTTTTTTTTTTTTGGCTACAATCGATCGCCGAGGCACACGCGACTAGGAAAACGACAGTGGCGGGCCGGCGGCTGGAAGACGACAGTGTGTGCTCATTGTTCAAGCGTCTCGTCTCGTGGGCTTTAGATGGGCTTCAGGGCTGCCTTCCGTCCGTCTGGGAGTCCTTTGGATGAAGTTGACGAGAAACCCAACGGGCTTAGCACTTAGCAGGCTGCCTGCATTTTGTCCAACAGTACGTCTTTCTTGCGGTGCGGGCAAAGAGGGCCCGGCGCTGCTTGCCTTCTTCCCTTCTTCCCCTACTACTCCGTCCCGTCTCGTCTTCCCTTCTTCCCTACTACTCCGTCCCGTCTCGTCTTCCTGTTCCCCTTCTTTTTTCTCAGCCGCCTCGCTCGCTCCCTCGCTAGCAGCAAAACATTGCCACGAATCGCAGTCCCAACCCGGAATCGAAGAGCCAACGAGGTGACTGCGCGCCCCGGCCATGGGTGACAGCCAGTACTCCTTCTCCCTCACCACCTTCAGGTTCGTGCCCTACATCTCTCGCTTGCTCGTCTCCTCCGTCGAGATCGGCGAAGATTTTGCGTCGTTACGTTACGGCGGTTTGATGTGACCTTTTTCTGGATTGATCGATTGATTTCGCTGCAGCCCGTCGGGAAAGCTCGTGCAAATCGAGCACGCGCTCACGGCTGTCGGATCCGGGCAGACCTCGCTCGGTATCAAAGGTTCGATCTGCACAGTAATCCCCTCTCACCCCTCTGATTTCTTATGTTAGGGTTTTTTCCGTTGCTAGGTAGCGGAGATTTGAAACGGCATTATGGCGTATTATCATGTGCATAACATTAGGTCATAGGCAGTGGGAGTGGGGCTGAACAATAATAAAGACTGATATATACTTGGAACTTGGTAGATTTGGTTCTAGCTGTACTGTGCCGATATGCAGCACTGAAGCACTAATTTCGGCTCTGTTCGCTTGGCTTATCAGCCAGCATTGAAGCACTACTTTCATCAGCCAGACAGCCAGCCGAACAGGCTCTTCATCCACCGCACATTTGGTGGCTATGTGATAAGACTGATGAAAAGGATACCGTACTTTTCCTGCCCCAGATTTGTGCCTACAACCAAACAGTGACCAACCACGCCAAAGCTAATATGCAAGCCAAAAGTGACATAACTGTGACAAGGGATTAAATTGAACTAGTAGTAATTTTAAATGGTCAAGGAACATTTAGAACAATATTGTGACAAGGAAGTTTAAGAGTACAATATATATGGCACTCATCTATTGTTGGGCACATCTATGGTTTCTTATCCTTGAAAACCTTTAAAGGGCGTACCCGTTTCGTAGGCTCCTGCACTGCGCGGGGTCTGGGAAGGGGTGATTAGCGCCAAGCCTTACTCGCACACTGTGCAATGTGTGGAGGCTGGGGCTCGTTATTCCTTGAAAACCCTTCAAGAATTATTATCTTTAATACAAACAGATGCAGCTAATAATTTTTGTACTAGTTCCTATAAACAACTCCTTTTCTCTTGAAGATTATGTCCCTGTCCTTCTAAACAGTGGCGGAGGGTAGTGGAGGTGAAAGTGGATGTACGTAGACTTGGGTAGTAGCCACCCAGGTCTCTGGAGAAAGGGGAAGTTATTGCTTCGCTAGATGTAGACTTTGATTCTCAAGAGTAGGAGTACAGTACTAGCTTAACTGCCACCCCCCCCCCCTGATTGGCTGCACGCTCCGCCAGTGCTTCTAAAACAAATTGAAATTAATTCAAAGAAATTCATCAACAACTAAATAGGAAAACCAGAGATTGGATTGCATTCAACTTGATTATTACATTACCTAAGGAGCAAACAGCCAGCCGTAGCCACTAAAAATCCGCCCCTGATGACACCAATCTTGTTGAGGTGAGGTGTTTTGAGCAGCAGTTCACGCGCCGCCTGCTGCTCGAGCTATGAATATATTTGGCGTTCCTTATGAAGTCACTATTGATAGATTTAGTAGCTGTACTGTAATGATTCGTGCCATACTAATATTTTTCTAATCAAAATGTTGTGTTCTATGTAATATACATGGTCATTGGTTAGACAGTAGAACCATTTTATTTTACTTGTGGCTCTTTGTTAATTCTTAAATATGTCATGTTTGCAGCTGCCAATGGAGTGGTCATTGCCACCGAGAAGAAACTGCCTTCTATTTTAGTGGATGAAACATCTGTATGTGTACCTAATTTTTTGAGTTCTCTTTTGCCACATTCTGACCTTTCCCTATGACAAGTGCTAAACAGATACCTGGATGAAAACTTTTCAGGTTCAAAAGATTCAGGCACTAACACCAAATATTGGAGTTGTCTATAGGTACTACAATGTTTTGGTTTATCTTGTATTCATTTTTATTTTCTATTCTGGAATTGGAATACATTACAATTGTGTAAGTTCAATGTGATTGTTGAAGTTATGGACCTTTAGTGTATCTTCTCAGTTGCTAAGTCATTCTCTATCATATTTTATTCATGCATTTTTTCTTGCTTTCTTTTCAGTGGGATGGGTCCAGATTTCCGTGTTCTGGTCAGAAAAAGTCGAAAGCAGGCACAACAGTATTATCGGGTTGTACAAGGTACACCTTTTGGCAACTTGTTAAGTTTAGATTTCTGGAAAATATATGTATATGTGGTAAGAGACTTCTTACAGTCCTTGGAGGTACGAAGAGGTACCTTAACCATATGGTCATATCTAGGTAGGGTGGCATCTATTTTTGGTACATGGGCTAATGGGTACCATAGGTACTGGGTTCATTTTGGTACCTCCTTATATCTTTTTGTGTAGCTTAAAAAGTTCTCATATGTAAATATGTTAGACACTATTAGAAATGAATTTGTAATTTAAAAACATGCTCTCTTCTGCAAGCTCACTGTCAAGTAGAAAATGTGTTTTTAATTATTGTATCATTGTCAAATGCAGGAACATATACCTGTAACACAGCTTGTACGAGAGACTGCTGCTGTCATGCAGGAGTTCACACAGTCAGGGTATGTAACTAGACTTAGTTACTTCCATTTGCCCATTGGTGGCATGCACGCCTAATTTATTATTATTCATAAAAAAAATTAGGGCGGTGTTCATATTTTTGGGACCATCTGCCTGCTCATATAATATAATATGCATGTAATTAAAATTTTGATAGTCAAAGTAACTTGGAACAACATTGTATTAAGCTGCTTATAATATGTATTTAATTTAATAAAACTTTTGATATTCAAAGTATGGAATAACACTGTATTGTTTTAGCTGTTTTTAGTTCCTTATTTGTACATTACCTAAATGTATTGTGATCACTTCTAAAGATCTTGTAGTATTCAATTAATTGGTGATATGGGTTAAATATTGTTTAGTTGCCAAGCACTCCAACCAGCATCCGTCGTGATGGCTTGACCAGAAAGTTGAACTAATAGAGATTACTTGATATACACTATCCAGTCAAAAACATGTACTAGCCTCTATTGTTTGGGGGTTTTAAGGTGATTAGTGAAAGCCTGAGATAAGTATATGCTAATGAGTTTTACTTGTGATCCTTGTTTGTTTCAGTGGTGTAAGACCATTTGGAGTATCGCTGTTGATTGCTGGTTATGATGACAATGGACCACAGTTGTATCAGGTATACTGAAGAAGCTACAAGATAGAAACCTCAAACCTGTTCATTAGCCTTTCAAAAAAAAGTTTATTTATTACTCACAAGAGATCATCACAAGTTGTACTTATAAAGTGAAAATGTGTACTTTTGTGCTAACAATCATCATGATACTGTAGGGTGTACCATCATAAACTCAGGACAACTGACATTGTTGGCTATTTCTTCAGGTCGATCCCTCAGGATCATACTTCTCCTGGAAGGCATCAGCCATGGAAAAAAAAAATGTGTCCAATGCAAAGACGTTTCTTGAAAAGAGGTACACAGTCTCAATGTAGTAATATTGTGCACTTGCTCTAGACACTGTTGCGAATTGTGACATAGTATTGCTGATAATTTTCTTCCATCCGACTGTAAATAAATTTCAGTCAATTTGATATACCTCATCATTGATTAATATAAGCAACATGTGTTCCTTTTCCCTCTGATTTCACATGTTATATTTATATATGGTTTGATTGTAGATACACAGAAGATATGGAGCTTGATGATGCCATCCACACTGCAATTTTGACTTTGAAAGAAGGGTATTGCACCCCACTTGTAGTTGCTTAGTTTAGAAACATCCTAAGTAGTTACTAATTGGTACTGGATCTTGGACTTGCAGATATGAGGGGCAAATTTCCTCCAACAACATTGAAATTGGAATTATCCGAGCTGACCGTGAGTTCAAGTAAGTTACACGAACCCAATCTTATATGATTCATGTTCCTCTTGCCTCAAATGATTAAATCACTCCCTGACTTCACACGAAGATTCTGTTCTTTAGGGTTTGCTAGCAACTTGTGCCCCTTTAGTTGTATTGTTGTTGCAAATCTAAAGCTATTTGATATTAGAAACTCCTTGCTACATTGAAATGGTTTGCTGTGAACTAACAGATTCCATTCAAAATACAGAGTTCTAAGCCCAGCAGAAATAAAGGATTTCTTGGAAGAGGTGGAGTAAGTTGTCTGTTGATGATTTACTGTTTCGGACAACAATAGCAGCATCACTTATGAGCATGCAGCCAGAAAACTTGTTTTATCACTCTGTAATCTGATTTGCCCCAGAACCCTCCTGAACTGAAAGCATACCGTGGACAAGTGAGATGGATGTTGTATTTAACACTCTCTGCAGCTTGTTTGTGTGATTCACGTTCTTGTGACTGTATGGACACCTCGTGTTTATTGTGGTCTATTTGTGAATCGTTAGGATTCACACTAGCAACTAGTATTGCAGGTTTGCTGTAGTGCTTCGATTCCGTGGCTGCAAAAAATCAAGTTCGCTGCTTTGCTATCCTATTGATGCACTTTTGGCGTGTGATAAGCTGTGACAACCTGACAAGCTTGTGCAAGAGGCCATGATAATTGTGAAGTGATGGTTTCTTGAAGCAATGGAGCGTGTCCCAAATTCAGCACCTTGTACCTGAACAAGTGAGATCAATATTTGAGTATTTGACGTACAGTATGTCCACCTCATTGATTTTGACAATCAATTAGCAATTGCGAGCCTTTCGATACTTCACATTGGCTCCGCTAGGTGCGATTCCGTGTGATTAACCACGAGGCGAGGTGTCGCCTGGCCTATGGGGTTAGGCGGGTACCTAGGTGGGCTAGATCCTCCATGGTAGGGACGCGTGGGGGCGGCGCGGAGGTCGGGCAAGGATGCAGGAGGAGCAGAGGCGGTTGATGGGGCATGGATGCGTGAGGGCGGTGCGGACGTTGGGCCGCTGGGAAAGGGAGCGTCGGCGGCCAGTGGGGAAGGAGGTGGCGGCGCGGTGAGGAGGTGGCACGAGCAGAGGAGTTTGGGAGGGGAGAGAAAAACAGAGGCGAGAGGAGCTTGGGAGGGGATAAGGTGTAGTGGGGCTTATTTGGGGGCATTAAATGGTCCTTCTCTTTCACATTGAGCATGCATTAAGTGGTAAGCGACGTTCTGGTCGACGACGAGACGCTAATGGTGACTTTCGAAAATCTCCAGATCCGTCGGTGCTTTCATTCCTGGAGGTGCTCATAGGGTAGGGTTTGCGTATGTATGTTCATAGGGGTGAGTGTGCGTGCGTGTTGTGGCGTCTGCGTTATCTTGTGTCATTCTCAAAAAAAAAAAATCTATTTTTTTCTTTTATTAAGTATAAAAATATATATTAGCCACCGCCTAGAAAAATATCTAGGAGCGCCTGGGGCGCTATAGATGAGCAACGGGCCGGCACGGCCCGACCCGCCCGGGCCGGCAACACGGCCCGCTAGGGCACGGGCCCGATTGGCGCTGGCCACCGGGCCGGGGCCTATACGAGACCCGCCCCGGGGTTGGCTCCGCACACGGCCGGGCTTTGATTTCGGGTCGTGCGGCCCAAAAAAGCACGGGCCCGAGCAGTTCTGAGGCCGGCCCGTGGCCCGGATAGAAGGAGGAAAGAGATTGCACGAGCTCCACGGCGACGATGTCCGACATCACCGGAAGCCCGCCAACCGTCCGCCGCGTCGATCGCCGGCGCGCTGGCCACGTCGAGCCCGCCGCTCGCCGCCCCGTTGAGCCCGCCGTACAGATCTTCTTCATGTCCCGCCGCTCGTCCGGCCGGGCAGAGTGGCGGAACCGGCGGCATCCATCGGGGGCGCGCGCAGATAGGGAGGTGGTGTCGCGTCGCCGCCGGCCGAGAGTGGTGCACCCGCTGCATCCATCGGGCGAGTCGCGGGGATGCGGTTGCCGCCGCCGCCGACACCGTCACGCCGCGGATGGAGCACGAAGTTCACGCCGGGGCGAGATTGGAAATGCGGTGAGTTAGGGTTATGTATGCCTTGTGGGCCGTTAGCGTGCCACATGCCAGGATAGCCCCTCATGGATGCGCTGGGAAGTGGTGTGCTTTTGTGCTTGTTGGGCTGCCGGGCTTGTGGAAGTCGGAGCTTTGCATCGGGGCCTTCACCGTGCCTCCTCTATTTTTTCGTGCCGTGCCGTGCCGGCCCGCGTGCCTAGGGTGCGCCCGGCCCGGCCCAGAACGTGCCGTGCGGTCCGGGCCCGAACTAACCGTGCCGTGCCGTGCTCGTGTCGGGCCAAAATTTCGTGCCTCGTGCCGTGCCACCGGGCCTCGTGCTTTACGCTCATATATACTAGGCGCGATTAATCCCTTCTAGGTGCTAGGCTAAGGGTCAGTGCCTAGAATCTACCTGACGCCCTAGCGAAACAGGGCACATTGGGCACGCGAACCGTTTCGATTCAAGTTCTATTCTCCCCTTTCATATTTTTCTTCTCTCAATTTCTATTTCCTTTTTCTCGTCTGAGTAAATGGACAAGTTTTCCCCAGCCCTTGGTCCTTTAAGCTTATTGAAAAGAAAAATTGACTTTGATTGATTGGATCAGACGCCGCTTTGCTCTCACCTTTCTCCCCGCCATCGCATCACGCTCACGGCAGTCCCTTTGCGCCGGCGCTGTTTCTCCGTTGGTTCCCTAGTCCTTGTAGTCTCTCGCGACTAACGCTGCTGGAAGTGGCCAGAGCCCAGACTGTACGTGATCTCAGTGGCCGCAACGACTTGCCTTTTTGCTGCATGTAGGTGCGCGTCCTACAGCAGACAGACACCTCTACAAGCACTTGTCATTACTCTCCTCTTCAGAGCATGTCCAGAAAAGCTAGCCAAATTTATTGTTTTAGCTCCTCTCAGAATAGAATTGATAACAAAATACTAGAGTAAGAGAATATGTAAAAGATAGCTAGTGAGTTAGGCTCTCCAAGAATAGAGAGCGGATGTGAAGGAATTTTCTTAATAATAGCTAAATTTAACTTTACAAATCCATTTGGCTAGTCTCTTGGACATGCTCTCACATGCCACATCCTCCTCTTCTACTCCCATCATCTGAAGAGGAGGTCAAATTTATTGCTCGAATAAAAAAAACATCAGTGCCTTCTATTTTCACCGCTCCTGGAGATTGTATCACCATTTGCAGAATGTATTACTCTGATTGTTGACCAAAGTAAAGTTGTATCTAAAGATACACCATAATTCACATTTTACAAGACAGTTATCTCCTCTACCTTGGGATGGAAATGGACGACAGAACGGACGGAAAACCCCGCTCCTGTTCTGAATATGAGAATGCAAAAGTTTAACTGAGCGTGGTGTGCAACTATGCCTGACGGCCCAGAAATTAAATCATCCTTGACAGCTGAAACCGATCCAAGAAAGGCCATAGACTCAGTGGTAGATTGCATGGTGTGGCTAGGTCAGGCGGCCGCCATACCCTGAACTTTCCATGCCCTTTCCCATCCTGGCTTCGTCAGCACATAGGAGTACGCCCTTAATCAAGGCACACTGCATCACACCTCATCTTTTGATCCAATCTCAGCCACTGCATATACTCCTGGTGGATGAAAGTTCAAAAGGTGACAATTAGTTCATTTCCCAAGACCCATATATTAGGCTATTAGCCATCAAAACTCTCATAGTGCATTCATCCCACTGAAGGACATTTAGTACCGAGTTCCATGGACACTTATATGATGAAAATGAACATATGTTTACATTTTGTTGCAGAGCAACATTTTGAGTTCAACAGGATGACTTACTAACACACCCCAGAGAAGTATTTATGGTTTTTTTTTTAGATAATGGATATAAGAGAAGTATTTATGGTTATCTATGATCCTATCCTAGCTAGCTTTGTAGAACTACTTTTCTTTGGAAACTGAGGATGTTTCGGAGTTCCAGTTGTCGGCAGACCATGGTGGCAATAATGAATGACTAAAATAGTTAACAATGCAAAAGAAGTGTTGGCATATGCTTTCTGATGAACCATACAATTACATTTTTTAGAGAGAAACATTATAATCACATCAGTGTAAAAGTGTTTGATAAATTATCTTTTTTCTGTAGGACTTCATTAATAAATACCTTTGAAATTGACACTTCAAGAACTAACTGTTCTTTGCCTTCTGCTTCTAGCTCAGTACAATCACTGGTTAAATCTCTCCTCAGTGTGATGATCTGCCCTCGACCTCCCTGGAAGTATACCTTGCAACTTTCAAGATTCAAAGATCCTAAACAATCATATGGAAGATAAATTCTGCCCAAACAATGGTGTACTTTTAAACACAAGAAACATTTTAACTCCTCTGAACAGCTTGGTCTACATGCAAGCATTTCATCACATCCAGAAATATCAAGTTCCTCAAGTGATGCTTGTAAGCAACATAATGGCATGCCACTCAAAACTTTGCAATTCCTGATTTGGACCTTTTTAAGATGTGGAAACTGAAGCTTCCATGAATCTTGCAATTCTTCTATATCTGACCACTCCCTCCAATTTGGCATATCAAGGAAATTGAGCTCCTCAAGTGATGGAAATACCTTGTAACTTTTTCCATAAAATTCGCTTCCAATTTTTTCAACTACCGATAGGCCTTGCAGCACTAAAATCAGAAGGGAAGGGAGTTGGCCGAGAGGTGGAAGTGTTCTTAACTGTTTACATTCAACAAGATGAATGTTCTTCAATTTGGTAAAACGCTCCTTATCTGCCATCCATGCTGGAAGTCCTACTCCCATGTAGCATTGAATCTTGAGCTCTTCAAGATTTGCATTTGTTCTAGGCCATTAAGCGTTTCCATGCAACCATAAGATGCAATTGTTGATGTGCCTGTTGCCAAGCCCCATTTCAACATCAACTTCTTTAAGTATACTTTCTTGGAAAGTACAGTATCACGCTTATCTATGCGGGTTACTTCCTCGAGATTACTGATACAAAGTTTCCTGCTAATTTCATTCAAGTTCTTCAGTTCTGTTATTTTGTGTCCTTCTGTTTTGCCAACAGGAAACTCTTCTAACCCTTGAAGATTTGTCAGTTTCCCTATCTTGTATACTAGAGAAACTGTCTGAGCTTCTGCATATAAGAAACGGAGGTTCCTTAACTTATTCATATCTCTAGGTAACTCTTTGAAATAGCATCCTCGTAGCCCGAGAACTTGAAGGAGGTGCAGTTTACAGAGGGAGTCTGGAATTACTGTTATCCCACTGAAGGAGAGATCCAGAAACCTTAGGTGAGGGAATTTACTTAAGAAATCAGGAAACTTTCTTAACTTTGCTTCAGAGTAAGAAAAGTCTAGTACCCGTAGGCTACCAGGATGAGCCAAAATATTAGCAAAAGCTTCATGTGATCTAATTGTTCTGCGCCCATTAAAAAATAAAACTGTCCGCACCTTATTGGCCTCCCCTAAATCCAAGTGCTCATGAAAATCAGAAATATCAATGGCCAGGTGTCGATGAAGTTGGAGCCTTCTTTTTTGGGTTCTCCATAATCTGTAGCCGCATGACATTCTTTTCCAGCAATGACTTGCAATGGCTCTTTGATCATACCAGGTATGATGTACTTGTTTTTCCATATAGTGGTCTGGAAGAATGAGTGGCTGAAAAGCTTATCAAACCATTCCTTTTCCATGTCCTCCACACAAATTCCATCATGTTGCTGCATGAAACTAGCTATCCACATGTGAACCAACATGTTCTTTTCAAACAAATAACCAGATGGGAATATCGAACAGTAACACAAACACTTTCTAAGATGATCAGTTAGATATTCGCACATGATTGCTACTGTAGGTAGAGCAACATTTTCACTATCATCATCTTCAGAAAAAAGAGCCACCAAGGATTTTCAGAAATTTTTGCCAATGTACCTCATCTAACTTTTGTCTTAGCAGCCTTCCGATTGCTTCTGCTAGTAAAGGTAAACCATGCAAATTTTGCACTATTTTCTTGCCAATTGATTCAAGGGATGCTTTCATCTGCTTTCCAAATGCATGATGCTCAAAAACTCTGCACATGATATGGAATGGTAGATGATCCAGTGACACCTGAGCTGTTGTTCTGAAAATATATGCATCCTCTTTTGACCGTGTTGTTAACAACACAACACTCCTGTTTGCTGCCCCTTTCAGTGTTGAACTCAGGGAACCCCAAAGTTCACGCAGATTATCCTGTACATCATCAAGAACAAGGAAGAACCTCTTGTTCTCTATGGTACTGGATAAAGCGCACTCTGAAGGACCAGTTTGTTGACTATCTTGTTGCTCCATCCCAAAAGAATCAGCAATATCTTTTGCAATGTCCTGTTTATTGCGATTGCGACGGGACGCCATCACCCATCCCCTTAACGCAAAATCTTCCTTGGCATTTGGATTGTTGTAGATTACCTGAGCAAGAGTGGTTTTGCCCACACCGGCTGGTCCTATAACAGCAATGACAGAAAACTGCTTGCTTGATTGCACACAATCTTGAGGTTGTTGCACAGTTGGGAATATAATGTTTTGCAGCTGTCGTTTCTCTTTGTCCCGACCGATGACCACCGGTTGTGTCGGTGGCAATGGCAGGAGGGGGTTTCTTGTAGTCAACCCCTCCTTGTCAGCTAAAGCCATCATGCCATGGAAATCAGGTCCACCGATATGACTGATGATCTTGTTCAGCTTCATCAGTACATCTTTGAGCCTCAGGAGATCAGTGTCAGAGAGGTATTTCGACACAAACCTGAGAGGGAAGTACACAACCGAGCTAACCTTCTTCTTCTTAAGCACCTCCCGGATTCTCTTGGTCTCGAAGTCGTCTAGCAGGTCCTCGGCCTCGGACACGACGTCCTTGAATTGCTGCAGCCATGTGGCATAGCTGCTGCTGGAGATGGCCCTGCGCTCGTTCACCTCGACCAGGATCTGGATCTGGGGCAACGCTTCCTTTACCCTGTACAGCATCTCGATGGATTCAGCATGCAGGGTGTGGTTCTCCTCCAAGATGGAGCGCACCTTCGCCACGAAGCTGGAAATCACAGCGGTGGCGAACCACCCACCGACCGTCAGCTCAGGTCCAACCATTCCTAGATTGATGAGTCTGTGCTTTCAGGGATCAGGGGAGAGATTGAGGAAGAATGAGAGATGCAGTGGAGATGCTCTTAGCAGGTCAATGTGTGGGTGCTTGGAAACAGTCAATGTGTAGTTTGCCGCCGTCGTGCCTTATGTCACTTGTTTCTTTATTTTTCCAACCAAATTATCTAGTGAATGACGTGTTAGCCCTTGCGCGTCCGCAATGATAATAGATATTGTTAGCTACGTAGTCGGCTAATGTGGAGGTGAAAGACAATAAAAAAAAAAAGACTATTTTATATTATTGGACCCACATGCTCTCCTCACATGTTTTTGGGCTATGTGAAATAGTATAGTTACGTAGCTAGTGATCACTCTCTCTCCTACTTTTTTCTTGCCACGTCACTTCTGGATACCCAAATAGCTAATCATTGGGGGACGGCCTAATAAACCGCATGACGAGGACTTAATAAGAGGGAAAAGATCGAGGGAGCGAATGACAAAGAGAGCAGATTGGATGGGGTTATGAAAAAATTCTTCATTGTGAGGCATGGTTCCCATGGTAGTTTATCTTATCAAACACATACGAGGACAATGTATCCTTTCATTAAGGCCACGTTTGGATGCACATATATCCATCTCATGATTTTTACATGTACACCCTTTTAGTTGGAGATACGTGGTCATTTAGACTAAGAAAGCTACCCGTATTTTGTGCACCATGAGTGTCCTTACCTAAGAAACCATTTTCTTCTCTTTTTTCTTTAATTATAGTGCTAAATCATCATTTTGTTTAGTTAGCATTTTGATTAATGATTAATGAACATAGAAATCATGTAGTTTCTAGGTCAGAGGTGCCTAACAACTTGGTAGTCCTTGCTTCTATCCCTATTTACTTATTTACTATATGACAACAGTGCTTTTTCTCCAAAACTTTCATTGAAAAATAAATACCATCATCAGAAGATTCTGATGGGCTAGATGCAGGAGGAACAAGATTCTAGTCCCATTACATACAAATCTTGGGAGGACATTTGCAAGACCAAAGAGTAAGGAGGCCTAGGCATAAGGGCCGTCAACAAAAAGTCTAGTTATCCACTCGGCCTAGAATGTGGCTACTCGAGAAGAATCATTTTTTGTCCTGTGGTTTTGAAAGCAAAATGTTACCATAATAGCTCTTTCCGGATAGCGCCTAACCATACTACAAAATATATTTATTGGTCTTCTGTTTTTTGCAGGTTAGGCATTATCTCAGCTCTAATGCCATCTATCAGATAAGTGCAGGCAACTCCTTCATTTGGACTTCTCCTTGGTCACCTATTTGGGAAAACATTCATGATCACTTGCTCCTTCCCGTTACCAACAACTCTCTGCCTTCCACAGTAGCTGATCTATGGCTACTAGGCACTCATACATGGAACCAATAGCTCTTAAATTCCACTTTCACCCAACAAGTTGTCCAAGCCATTCAAACTACACAAACAATCAACTCTGACCAACAAGATATCCTAAGATGAGTTCCTGCAACCAATGGCATCTGTACCACCAAAGCCATCTATTCCCACCTAGTTTTCCATCAAGACCACAACCTCCGTACACAAGGATCCACGAGCATTTCACATGAAGCAAACCTCATTTTGTAGAAAGTTTGGAGGAAAAAGTCTAAATCACACCCCCAACTATGGGAGGTGGACTACATAACCCCAACCTATAAAGCGGTCTATATCACCCCTCGAATTTTCTAAAACCGATCAAATTACCCCTTAAAGCAGTTTTGAAAAATCATAGTAAATCCTGAGAAAAATCATAAAATGGAAAATCCAATTGTGTTGGATTCTAAATGAGTAGATCTACATAATGAACATATAATATGGTATGCTTTAGTACATTTTTTTGTTGTAGCTTTAGATCTATGATTTTCTTCATAGCTAGAAAAAATGTACTAAAGGATACCATATTATATGTTTATTGTGTAGATCTACTCATTTGGAGTCCAACACAATTGGATTTTTCCATTTTATGATTTTACGTGATTTACTACGATTTTTCAAAATTGCTTTAGGGGTAATTTGACCGGTTTTAGAAAGTTCGGGGTGATATAGACCTGTTCATAGGTTGGGGGTTATGTAGTCCATCTCCCATAGGTGGGGGTGTGATTTAGACTTTTCCAAAGTTTGGAAGAGTAAAATCATTCCCTCTCTTCTAAAAACCTTTGCTTGGAGGCTTGTTAGGAGGTCTCTGGCTACAGGAGAGTGAGCCGGTAGATATTGTGCACATACCACATATTAATAAATTTTGTTCCTACTGTGGTGCTATTGAGGATGATATCCACTTATTTTTCAAATGTGCGCTTCCCACTAGGGTTTGGGCAGCCACTTCCCTCCCTTTTCTACCCAACTCATCAGTAATTCTGAGGATGGGGGTACAAATGGCTTTACCGATTTTGCTTAACTCTAGTCCTTTAGATCATAGCCTTTGCACTACTTTGTTTACGTTGTGGTATTTATGGAAGGACCAAAATGATATTCGTTTTCAAAGAAAAACTTAGACCTCCTTTCAGATACACAAAGCGACTCAGACCCATATGCAGACTCATCTAGATGCACTCGATGAACAGGTACTGCCACAACCCCCATTCAACTGTTGATCCGGCTACTTTAAATAGGCCCCAGACCACATCAACACCGGTCCTGCCACTGGTTCCCCCTGAAGACCCTCCTCTCGACTCAACATAGCCCCAAGGTATGGACCTTTCTAATGTAGGTTTCAACTTCATGGCGCAAAGCGAGATGGCTAATGCTGCAGCTCACCAAAATATGGATGGTCGACAGTTGCGAGGGGCAACATGCACGTCACAACACTATGATTATAGTGCCACAACTACACCTCTTTCACTTGCAGGTATGATGGACAGATTTCTAATCGAACTCCCGACTTCGCTTGATGGAGCTCGGTGTTACTATGATGCCTCCACCCTGCCGGACACGCCTGCTGCATTTCCTAGGCAGGCAGGGATTGATGTCTTTATTGTCAACTCAGATCCTCAGCCACCACTGAGTATCTTGTTGGCGGTCATTATCGAGCATATTATACCGCCAACCTTTATCCAATTCACGAGAAATGAGCAAACTTATGTTACATATACCTTTACTTCTAACCTAGTTCCACTTGTATTCGTAGAAATTATGTTTTGCAGGTATAAGAGTGGAAACAGGTACAAAGTCGGCAAATAAATTAGAAAGTGTATTGAATAAAAGACGCCAAGGAGTAGATCAATCAAGAGGACCAAACCCGCAGACAATTTGGCCCATGCACCATCATAGGCCCAACATTTGAAGGACAAAAGCGCAACAGGGAGAAGGCCGGGGCCGGGAGGCTCAGCCCGGCCGGCGCAAATTTTCACCAAAATTTGCCGCCCTTTCTCTCGGGCGGTTTGGACCGGTCTTCACGCGGCGGTTGCATGCGGTGCAAAGTTTCGTTCCCGCCAAGAAGACCTCGAAGCAAGGAGAGCCCTCCATTCACTCCTCCTCTCCACTATATAAAGAGAGGCACCCCCTCACTTGTAACACACACATTCTACACTTGAGCTTCATCTTCCATACATATATTTTGTAGTAGTGTCCCTCTAGGTGTTCTCCACCTAGTTGTACAATTTAGAAAAGAGGAAGAGAGTGAGAGGAGAAGAGAAGAGGGAGAGCCGGGTTTGTCGGTTCTGCCTCAACTTTTGTACCTCTACGGAGCCGACTCGATTCGAGTAACGTCCAGGTTATCTTGTGGCAATTCTAATATTATTATTTTACTAAATTCAGTATTTATTTTATTTTACTTGCCGGATCTCCGTTCGACCGAAGGTTCTAGTTTTAGCGCGAAACTAGTTTCGTATCCGCTAGCGTAGGCGTGGTGTCTAGGCTAGAGTTTACCTGAGATTGCGCCCAACACTATGGAATAGTTGTGGTAGCCTCGGGGGTGACAGCTCCGACCAGGCCTTTGTAGTCCACCACGTACGTGTTGGTGATTTCGTAGAGCTTTTGGTGGCCTTCCCCGATTACCGTTTCCCAGTCTTTTCGAGAATCGGAAAGGTCACTGCTCCGAAGCAAGTGGAATTTAGTAAGCCTGAACATTAGTAATTTAGTAATTTTGGGAAAACCCTAGAGAACCCCTTTCTTCCTACCAAAAATATTATTCCTACCCTGTCTTGGACGACCTTAATTCTTCCTATTTCACTTCTCGTTCCCCGTGGAAATCGATACCCTGAATACTCCGGGTGAAAGCTACAACGGTACTTTCCATGCGCTTGCGGATTTATCGTGTGCGTTAAAAAATACCAACATATCTTCACCAAGGCATCAATGCAGGTCACTACATCAATGTTGATGGCAGAGAAAGTGGCTATGGCCTTTGCCACTACTCTCTCCACTCATTTGGGGGCTCTCCAATGCCAACTTCTTCTCTAACAACCTTCAGCTGGTTCATTTTCTCAATGGCAGTGACCTCTCCGATCCTCCAGATTGAAGACTAAAGCCATACACCCAAATGATCAGCTCGTCGATTCAGGCTTTGGCCTCCCTCGCAGGATCAAAAGAACCCATAATTAGATGACGGACTCTCTGGCTAGACAGGCCCTCACCACTATGTATTGGTGTTTGTGCAAATCCAAAGACATGTTCATGGTGCCCGCTTCGACGCACTCTAGTTTGTAACCATTGACTCTATAATGGTTCTAACATCTTCTTGCTCTTAACCAATGAATGTGTTTCCTTGTAAAAAAAAACTTGATAGCGCTTAATTGGGTGACTAGGTGAAGTGGATGGTTCTGTCTTTTTTGGCATTAGGCGAGCACATTTTTGTGTTTGGTTGAGAAGAGATAGACCGAGCCCTTTTATTTCGAAAAAAACAACTAGGATGACTCTTATCCCTAAGTTTTTTTTTGTAGTATAAGATGCGTTTCTGTAGTAAGATGCGATTCTGTAGAATACATTTCTGCATCTAGAGAAATATTCTGTAGTAAGATGTGCTTCGCTGGCGCTCTATCCCTGGTATTTATGTCGGTCGATCTTTCTCAACTTCGACTAATTTTGTCAAAAAATGTTATCAACACTTTATCTTCTCTTTTAGAGGAAAGAAGAATTATATTCATATTGAATACATCGTCGTATTAGAAGCATTCTGGATTCTGGAATGCACTACGCACATTCAGAAACTAATCTTTATCTATATTGTCCTCATGTTTTGTATAGCTCCCATCTTAAATCCAAACATGTGACGATAATGGTTGCACAAGCAAACACTCCATAAAAGACCAAATTCTCAACAAATGACGTGCAACATTCCTACAGGCGAAGTTGAGAAACTTCTTCCTTGTGTTTTCCTTCTTTATCTTTCTACCAAAGATGAATAAGGAAGACTCATGTGCAACATATTCTCCCTTGTCCTTCGTCGTGGTCAAATCTAACCACAACAAAATAGAGAAAATATCTGAGAAAAATTATTCTATGGCGACACATGCTTGATATTGTCGTTCGGATACGAAAATAGATTTAACCGTCTATCTAATGATACAAATTATGTACTATAAATATTAATATTTTAATGTATATATTTGGTTAAAGGAAAAAATGTTTAATCTTTCAAGCAGCCAGAGTGACACTAGTTAAATACCCGTGCGTTGCTACGGGGTAACTAAATTTTATATAAAAAACATGAATCGCATGATAAAATAGCAATACTATAAAGATTAAACAATGATATTAAAGTGACATTTAATCCACACAATCAATCATGGATTTTGGATTTGTAAACTCTATTTTATGGACTTTTTTTTGTAATTCGACTAAGGTAATGTTTTATAGTGGCCGGAAGATATCTTCGATATCCATTTTTTCGTGCGCCAATAAATCCACCACCGACGCATCTTCATACCATCCTGTACACATGAGAGTGTATGCGAGACATTAGTGCTTATCACATGGGAAATAATGCATGTCTTTAAAAAATATGCTATCCTCACCGTACAAAAATCGTGGATTTACGACTATTCAACATAGACATGTATTGTAGAATAAGTAATCCACTTGAGTGTACCATCAGTAACACCTAGAAATAATTAAATAATAGTTATTATCGCTATGTTTAATGTGATTCTCGAGTTAGTTACCTATCTATGTCGGGTGCAACGTTTTCCATGCGGTGAAAATTTCCATCCGAAGATTTTTGATTCCATCTAGGAATATGTTTATTCATTGCGCCTTGGAACTTCACATCGAATCCAAGAGTTTGCCGGCATACATCGCACCGGCGGTCCTCAATGGTCTAGGGTCAACCATAATAAGTATCTTTTCTTCGCATATCAAAAACATAAAGCATATAGTGTCTTACGGAACTCCATCTAAAAAAAAAAACACGCAAAACACGATATAACGATTAGAAATAATACATAAGAAACAAGTAATAAAGCTGGGGCAAGCGACTTACATATCTGGACTGTGCTAAGTTGTATTCCATATTTTTACACACACTAATCGCATCCTTCATTTCTTTATCACTATATATTGTGCGGCATGTCACTGGTGTTGTTAAAGCACACATTGTCTAGAACACAAAGATGTGTTAGGATTAATTATAACTTAGTTTATTTTATTATAAAATTATAATTAGAACAACAACGACAACAAATAATAGATGTAATCTAGCATGATAATAATTAGTTATAAACTGGTGCTTACATAGAAGCACAGGTCTATGTGATGCTTCGTAGTATCATTGTATCGTTTCATTATGTTACTCTCGATCTGGCTGAAATAGTATTGTACACTAACAAATTAGTTTTTTTAAGATCTAAATCATTTGACTTAATGTAGAATCGAGGAATCAAACATAAATAGGAATAGTTATATAGCTTATTTAGTAAAAAAATATGACATATTTTTATCTATGCATAAATAAATTTAAATGTTATAGTATTATATCTCTACAACTAAAAAATTGCTTGTTCAACAATGTAATTTTCCATAGAAGTACGAACTGCCGTTTAATAAAAATAAATAAACAATTAGAAAATTTCAATTTCGTTTTTAATTATTATTTTGTGTGTGTGTCTTATGTCTCTAGTGATAGCTTTGCACTTGCTCGTCTGGGCGACTGGACCCTTCCATCCACCTCGCCAGTCCTCTCGCTTCCCCTCCCCACCCCCACCACGCGCACGCCGCCGGCCGGCATTCCGGAAGCCGCGCCACCACCTACCGCCGACCTGCGCCACGCAGCAGCAGCAGCTCGGGGGGGGCCAGCCGCCGGTGCCGCGCTCCCCGACCCCGCTCGACCTGGCCTCTGCCTCCGGCCATGCCGCGGCGCACTGCCCCGCTCCCCTCCCTCCGATGCCACGAAGCCCACGACCGCGCAACCGCAGGCCGCCCCGCTCTCTCCTTGTCGTAGAAACACAACAGCCGGCGGCGGCCTCTCAGCGGTGCCACACACCCCCGCTCCCGGCCTCCAATCCCCCGACGGCGGGGGCCTCTCACCGGCGCTGCGGTGGGTGCTGGCCTCAAGGTGAAGCGGGGACAGCGGCTCCGCTTGGAAGAGCTGCGGCGACCTCTCACCGGCGCTGCGGTGGGTGCTCGTCTCCAAGGCGAAGCTCTCCCCGAGGCGATTGGTGCAGTGGTGGCGCTGTTCCGGAATAGGGAGCAACTCCTCCGGTCTGCCCCTCGCCACTGGATCCGCCGAGCCGTGGCCACCACTCGATTCCTGACCGCATTCGTCAGCAGATTCGCCAGCGTAAGCTCCCTTTTTCGGTATTCCCCGCATGTCCTGGCTGCTCCCTCCCACCTTCACTGCTGCTATGCCACTCCATGGCTGACCAGCCGAAATGCGACATTCAGGCTTCAGGCTAAATATGGCATCCTCACTGCAGGTCAAGCTCGTCCCTGACCTCGCAATCCCCGTGACGTGGCATGCAGTTCCAACTCTCTCTCTCTCTCTCGACTTCCACAAGATCTAGGTGAGCTTTCTCTTCTTCCTGCTATTGCCAACGCATGGCATGGCCCGGCTTTCTGTTCTTTTTGTCGTTGACTATGGTATTTTGATCATCTAGAATAAAATCATGCGCTCTTGTTATGTTTTAATCAGATTATGAGCTTGTGTCAATGTACATTGAACTGCTTACATCACTACCAATTGGATCCCCAACAGTAAAAGAGTTTATGAATCTTGTTTGTCATTTGTTTATGTTTGCCATAAATTACATACTCTTGAAAGCATCTGATGCACATGCATTGCACAACAGCGCCTGGTGAGATATGGACCACGGGCGGAGCCACTTTGATGCCTGGGTATTCCCAGGAATACCCAACTTTTGTGCCAAAAAAATACATATACAACAATTATACATATATGTATATGTTATATAGTGGGCTTAATTTATTCTCTATTCACAAGTCAATGCCACTCGAGTCTCATGTTTAGGCATCCACTCTCTTGGCCCATCTCAAAGCCCGTACCTGATGGCCCAAGAAAGCACAAATAAAGCCAATTCCTACCCAATCCCTGCTTCCATACTTGGTGGTGTTGCAGCTCGTGACTGCGAGCAGTAGCAAGTGGCTATGCTAGGGCGCTTGTCATGTACGGTCAAGCGTACACTAGGCGCCGTGGCGCGTGGCGTCCGGCGTGCAGCAGAAGCGCGTGGCGGCGCGCTCGAGCTGGACCAAGCCAGGCAGGCAGCAGGCGGGCGCAGGTCAGCCTCGATGGAAAGTGGCTAAGTTTAGGAAAGTAGAGTTTTTAGAAAGTCCTACAATCAAGGAGCTCTCTCCATTTGTGTTGGCAAAGTGGCCTTATATTCCATTGTACTTTCGTTGCTATCGGACAATGAAGAAATCGGTCATCTTCTACCTCTATTCTCTTAAGCTGCGGTTAGGGGGAATAACCCCAGCCCAGGAGAAGGCGGACGGCGACTCGAGCTACGTGCCGAGGCCCCGCCGATCAGGGGTTGAAGCTCTTGGCGGCTTGGTATCACGAGTCCGGCGATCTCGCCTTTCCTCCTCGCACTGCGACCACCACCACCACACCACCATCACCCGCTTCCACCACCAAGTCATCCGCCTCCATCACCATGTCCGAGCCAACTCGCCGACGTCGTCAAGATGATGAAGGCCATGCAAGACGACATCAAAGGGTTGAAGGAGAAGTCCGAGTCGTCGTCCTCGGCGCCGTGCTGGCGTCCCCGCGACACCGACCGCCGCGCCTAAATTCGAAATGGGATTTCCAGCGGTTTGATGGCAAGACCGATCCTCTCCTCTTCATCAACAAGTGCGAGTCCTATTTTTCGCCAACATCGTTCCTCAGGAGGAGCAAGTGTGGATGGCCTCGTGCAATCTCGAGGGCATCGCGCAAAGACTTGTACATCCGGCTTCAAGAAGATGGCGGCACCGTCGTGGCGCCGGTTCAAGGAGCGGCTCAACTTGCGCCGGGCCAAGCGGCCGATCCGCGCCTTTCTTCGAGCTCACCGAAGTGCCGCCAAGACCGGCTCGGTCGAAGAGTACTCAACCGGTTCGGGAACTCCTACCCCACGCCGGTCGAATGGAGGAGGTGCGGCGTGTCCAACTCTACACGGGGGGTTCTTTGGCCGCCGCTCACCGCCGGTGCGGCTCCACACACTCGCGCCGCTGATGAGCTGGCGCGGGAGGTGGAACATTTGGAGATCGCCAGCGTCGCGGCGCGCACGGCCGCGGCGCGGTCTTGCCGGGCGCGCCTCCTCGTCCCGGCCAAGAAGCCGGCACCGCCGCGCTATCGCCCCGGGGGGCTCGCTTCGCTGACCACTGCCCGGCGCTCCCAGCGCCCGTGACGGCCAACAGCGCCTCTCGCCCGAGGAGATGGCCGTCGGCGTCGTCAAGGCCTTTGCTTTAACCGTAACGAAAAATACCTCGTGGCCACAATCGCTTTTGCGGGGCGTATCTTCTTTGTGGATGGCGTGGAGATCGACGAGGGCGGGGAGGTGGCGGACCGGAAGGAGCAGGGCCGACGCTCCCTGTTTCTCTCTCGGGCCGTCGCCGGGGTTCTGCAGGGCGACACACAATCTGAGATCACCGTCACCCTCGGCCCGGTCTCCCTGGTGGCGCTCCTTGATTCGGGAGCACCCACAATTTTATCTCCGCGACGGCGGCGCATCGGATCGGCGTCCCCATCCGCCGCCCACGCCTCCACGGCCATGGTGGCCAGCGGTGGCGGATCACCGCGCCGGCGTTCGCCGCACACGCCGCTACGGGCGAACCCGAACCCCGGCTGATCTCTTTCGTCATGCCATTAGCCGGTACGATGTCGTACCCGACACCTTGGGCTCGGGCGCCGGGCCAATTGTGTGGGACCTCGCAAGTCGCCGGATGGCGTTCGCGCGGGGCGTTCCATCTCCCCGGACAGCGCGCCCAGCGCCAAGGAGCCCGCGGTTCGCGCCACCACAGGGGGGACGCGCTCCTGGAGGCCCCCTCGGATTCGTTTGGGGGATCTTCGCTGCCTACGGGTCTGCCCCCAAGCGCCCCATGACCACCGCATCCTCCTCAAGCCCGACGCCGCCGCGGGTAGGCTGTCCGTCCCATCTGCTTCACCGGCTGCCCACAAGGGCGAATTTGGGCGGCAATGCGCCCGCCATGATCGAGCAAAGGGATCGTGCGGCGCGGCGACTCCCGTTCTCGTCGCCGGTACTTACGGTCAAGCTCAATGGCTCCCGGGCTTGCGTCGACTCTGAGCCTTGAACGCCCTCACCATCAAAGACGCCTTCCGATCCGGTGGTGGAGGAGGCGCTCGGCGAGCTCCCGGCGCCAAGTTCTTCACCAAACTTGATCTGCGGTCGGGCTACCATCAGTGCGGATGCGGGAGGGCGTGCACAAGACCGCCTTCCGCACCCACGACGGCGGCATGCGAGTTCCTTGTCATGGCGTTTGGGCTATGCAACGCGCCCCGCCACGTTCGCGCCGATGAACGGCGTGCTCGGCCCTTTCTCCGTCGGTTCGTCCGGTATTTTTGATGACATACTTATTCTGACAAGGCGTGGGCGATCACCTCCGTCACCTCGGACCGGCCCTCGACGACAGCCACGGCGCCACCGACTCTTCATCAAAAGCGCTCCAAGTGCTCGTTCGGTGCGCCATCAGTCGCGCACCTCGGCCACATCATCTCATTTGGTGTGGCCATGGACCCGACCAAGGTGGTCGCCATCCACGACCGCCGCCACCTCGCTCCGTCGCGCCGTCCAGGGGTTCCTCGGCCTCGCCGGATACTACCGCCCGCCGTGCACAACTACGGCACGGTGGCTGCCCCCTTGACGGCCCTCCTCAAGAAGGGCGGCCGTGCGAGGATGGCGGCTATGGCCGCCTTCACGGCGCTCAAGGCGGCTGTCTCGTCCGCACCGATCCTCGCCATGCCCGACTTCAGCAAGCCCTTCGTGGTGGAGTGCGACAGCGTCCTCCACGGGTTTCGCGGGTCCGGGTCGGGAGGGCATCCGTCGCCTTCTTCGCCGAGCCATCGCGCCTCGCCACCGCTCCCTCGCGGCCTACGGCCTTGAGCTCATTGGCTTTAGTCCAGCCGTCCGAAGACCGAGGTCGTACGTGTGGGGCGACACCGTCGTCAAGGCGGATCATTTCGACCTCAAGTACCCCTCTTGGACGACTTGCCACGATCCCCCAACACCACTGGGTTGGCAAGTGTTGGGCCCGACCGGTCGAGTATCGCTCGGGCGCCCACGAACACCGTCGCCCGACGCCCCGTCCCGTCGGGACACGGAGGAGGGCGCACCGCTGGTATATATCGGCGCCGGGGTTCGACCGTTCGTTGAGCGGCCGCGGCGAGCCCAAACAATTGAGCCGGCTCTCGTCGCCATCTGACGAAATACTGGCTGGCACGCAGCGCTGCCCCGTGGTCGGTGGGCGGGATGATCGCTGGGGGCGCTGTACATTCCGCCCGCCTCGCCGCTGCTGCAGGAGATTGTGGCAGCAGTCCACAACGACGGCCATGAGGGCGTTCACCGCACCCTGCATCGCCTACGCCGAGATTTTCATTTCCCAAACATGCGTCGTGTGGTGCGGGACTTCATCAAGGCTTGCGGCACGTGCGGAAGTTCAAGTCGATCACTGCACCGCGGGTCTTCTCTGACCCCTCCCAATTCCCTCGGGGGTGTGGTCGGACATCGCCATCGACTTCATCGGTATTTGCCTCGCGCTCAAGGCAAGGCGGTCATACTCACGGTGGTCGACCGCGGCCAAATCTTGCCATTTCATCCCTTCGCCCATCCGGTACGGGCGGAGTCGGTGGCGCAAGCATTCTTTTTGCCGGTGGTCGCTTGCACGCGGCGTTCCGCGATCCATTGTATCGGACCGCGACCCGTCTTCACGTCGGCTTTACGGACAGCCGATGACGCCGCGGGCTCCAAAGTCGTTCATGTCCTCCGCCTTCCACCCCCAAACCGACGGCTTGTCGGGTCGCCAACCGGGTGATCGCCATGTATCTCTCCGCTTCACCGGCGATCGCCCCCGACAATGGCTCGGTGGCTTCCGTGGGTCGAGTACACGCATAACAACGGCCTATCAGTCTTCGCTCCGGGAGACGCCGTTCCGGTGGTGTACGGCGCGACCCGCCCACCATCCGTTCATCTGGCCGGCGATGCACGTATGCCCGGCCAGCTGGCGCCGGAGATGGATGGAGCGGGCTGTCTTCCTCGACGACGTCCCGCCACTCGGCTCCACCAAGCTTCGGGAGTCGAAGCGCGCCTATGACCCGGCACCACCGCGGGTCACGTACCGGGTCGGCGGCCCGGGCGCTCCTCCGCCTCGGCGGCGGCCGTCGGCATCGCGCCGCGTTCTACGGCGGGCAAGCTCAAGCCCCGCTACGTGGGCCCCTACCGCGTCGAGGAGATCATAAACGGCGTGGGTCGTTCGGCTCCGGCTTCCCCGGCGCAGGATCCATGATGTATTCACGTGGGCGTACTCGAAGTTTGTGGGAGCCCCACCTACCGAGCCCCCGTTTCTCGGCAACGCCGAATGGTGCAGCGGTGTCCGCCCCGATCGCGTCTGGCGAGTCGTGCGTCGGGAGTCCGCCAAGTCCTCGTCCGGTGGCAAGGTGGCGGGCAACAACGGCGCAACATGGGAGGATTTCGGCGACTTCGCGCCCGGCTTCCCCACATTTCAGCTCGAGGGCGAGCCGGCTTTCGAGGCCGGGAGAGATGTCATGTACGGTCAAACGTACACTAGACGCCGGGCGAGCGGCGTGGACGTCGGCGTCTGGCGAAGCAACGCGGCGGCGGCGCCGAGCTGGACCAAGCCAGGCAGGCAGCAGGCCGGGCGCAGGTCGCCCCTCGATGGAAAGTGGCTAAGTTTAGGAAAGTAGAGTTTTTAGAAAGTCCTACAATCAAGGAGCTCTCTCCATTTGTGTTGGCGGTGGCCTTATATTCCATTGTACTCGTTGCTATCGGACAATGAAGAAATCAGTCATCTTCTACCTCTATTCTCTTAAGCCTGCGGTTAGGGGAATAACCCCAACCGGAGAAGGCGGCCGACGACTCACGAGCTACGTAGGCGAGGCCCCCGCGATCAAGGGTTCGAAGCTCTTGACAGCGCTGAAGCTCAAGCTCTCACACACTAGTGTCGGCGTCCATGTATTGCCACAGGGCTTTTGGTTAGCTAAGCAAGCCCCGGGACTGGCCGCGATGTCATGCACAACACAGCAGCGTAAAGCCGTCATCGGCCGAGAACTACCTACAGGTGCCAACCATAGCAGGTTAGTATGTAGCTGTTAGCATGAATGATCCCGTGACGTGGTGAACATATCTTTCGTAAATCCTATTAGGATTTAGGATTATTTGTAGTATGATTATCACAACTTTTCAATTAAAATATACTAGTCCGTGCATATATTTTAGATATACTAGTGTATGTACAACGAAGAAAAAATTGATAAAAGACAATTGGTTAAGCTTGCTAGCAATCTTCTAATATTTCTTCTACACTTAAACCATTTCTCATTAATGTTCCTATTTTGTTATTTCCCTTTAATCTATGGATATCTTAGATTTAGCAATTTGCCAATTTATATGACTTTAGTTATCGGTATTGGGATGAATTATTTTATATGTAGCTTGTGAATGAAAGTTTCTTCTTAGTGACCGGGAATACCCAACTTTAAAATCCTGGCTCCGCCACTCATATGGTTTTCAGATATAGCTACTAAGTATGATTTTCCACTAATGAAGAAGACGTTTGAGACAAAAGCATCAAAGAAAATATGGTACTCAGGACAATATGCATTGTAGTCTGATGCTCCTACCTACGTGAACTGTTAAATTGATTATGTGAAATGAGCAAAAAAAGAATTATGCTAGCTTGATAACAGAATGACATGCTGAGGAAAACAAAAATGCTTACCAGTTATATCAGCTGTAGCTACCTAAATGGCTAAAATTTAAGGTAAAAGTTCTTGATGTGGAACAGCTAAAAGTTCTGAGATTGTGGGGCATGTCAGATAATTGTGCAACTGGTTATAAGATTGTTGTCTATTTCATGACCATAGGGATACACATAAATAAAGGGCTTCTAGCTCTTGGCAATGTTATAAGTGCATTAGGCTTAATTAAAAGAAAAGGAAGGAAGGGGCTTTTGTACCATATCGGGATAGCAAGTTAACCCGGCTTCTACAGGTGAGAGCTCTTATGCCTCTGTTAGTTGGATATGCATTTGGACTTGTCTCAAAACATAAATCGTTTTTGCAGGATTCTCCAGGAGAAAACAACAAAACTGTCATGATTGGTAGGTCTATTTTTTCCCAGACATTTATGCTTCTCCTATTTTTGTTTGAGAACAAAATATCCTTCTCCTAGTGTTTGAGGCACTTAAATCATTCTTTGCTACTCTTTTCATGCAGCATGCATTAGCCCTGCTGATAGCAATGCAGAAGAAACCATAAACACACTCAAATATGCAAATCGCGCGCAACTTTCAAACAAAGCAGTGGTAAACCGTGATCCAGCTACAGCAGAGATGCAAAAGTTGAGGAGCCAGCTGGAGCAGCTGCAAACTGAACTTTTGTTTTCTCGCAGTGGGAGTGCGGCGTTAGAAGAACTTCAGGTGGGTTTTGTCTTGTCTTGACTGGCTGGTCCAACCAGTTGGTTTAAATATTAAAAATCCTATTTATAAATATATACTTTCATACAAGCGGACAATAAAAATTGAGTTTCGGAGGTGTGTTCTTTTTTGTGTGCCATTGTTGGGGAGAACTGCATTACACTGGAGGGAGTAGCTTAGTAGCAACGGTTTCTTCTGCTCAAGCTGAAAATGGAGTTGCTCTCATACTGCTTGAGATTCTTTCAGTTCTACGTTTAAAAAAAGAGAGATTGTTTCAGATTCCCATTAACTTTTGGTCTCCATAACTTTTACAAAATCTCCTGTTGATTGCTCTTATATTAATTTATTGTTACCCTCCATTTATATTTGCCTTAGAAGTATGAACTAAAGCGTGATATGCTGTACAACAAACATATACCTGAACAAGAGATTAAATTTGCTCCTCATGTAATATGTATGTCTGCTAGAGCTATTCTGATAATAGTATTAATATTTTGGTTGTATTTTGATTTAGTGTGTCTTTTCTACCAGGTGACAATTATCTTGGTTCAGCTGGAACATATAGCTGGTGATTCTTTGGGATGATCCAGGGGCTTATGTCTTTTGCTAGACAAGTGTGCACGGGAAACATGCTCTTACTTCCAGTGGTAGGTGTATCATTACTTTATAGCTTACAGAAATTTTATCATGCTGGGATTATCATCATTCAGTCCATGTGTTTCCAATCTTCACATAGTTAGCTTGGTCTTTCTTGATGGGAGATAAACTCTCCTTTTCTAACACAATTAGCATGACAATGGAAGCACTACACTTTGATTAGCTCAATCTAAATTAATCACCTTATCTGCTATATTTGCTTGCCCTTGACATGTTTGGCTCAGCTAACGATGGAGACAAATCTTTCCCCAAAGTCAACTTGGTACATTGCATTTGTTTGTAGTTAGTAGAGTCACTTATAACCGGATCTATTGGATCCCGTACATACAACTAGCCATGTATTTTCTATGCAAATGATTGAATAGAAATGACACAGCTCTCCTGCGTAGTATCTTAATTTATCTTGTGTGATGCATATGACAAAAACTCATATGCATTCAGCTAATGTACCTATTTGCTTATGTTTGATCTTGGTTCAGACAAATGGGAAGAACCAAAATTATTTCATCAGCCAAAATTATGTTTGCCTAGCTACAAACAGCTTACATCCCATAATTTCAAAAGTGAACAGATTCAGCTCTGAACTGATTTTTCTAAAAATCAACACCACCATACCTATTGAATGGAGAGTCTCAACACGACCTTGATCGGTCATTGTTGCGTGCTGTTCTATCTCTTGATGGGATGCTCATTCCGATCCCCATCTGCTAGTGGCAACAAAGTCATTTGGGTCTGATTAGTTTCAATGAATCTTGTGGAAGAGTTATGTGAGAAAATGAAACCTACCCGCATGGGATGTATTTGTAAGGTCCCCAAAAGGTACCCGATCACCTGTCTGCCGACGCGTTCCCATCAATACAACCTGTCGATTAGATTTCAGATTCTGTAAAGGCACCTTCTCAGTAGGGCACAAGAATGATCTATCGATGTTGTAGCTCCTTATGGTTCCTCTTACTGATCACCTGAGATAATAGTAACAAATGAATGTGCAAGTCTTACTGATTCTTGACGTTAGTAGAAAGCAATCTAGATTGGCAAAAACAACAACTCACTCCAAGTTCTTTCTGAAACTGATAGTCACCTTGTCAACAACACAGTAGCAGCCTAGAACAATACGCTGGTTGTAGTTAGTGTCCTCCCTGAATAACAAAGCAAAATAGAACTTATGAATGTTTCTGATGCCGTCCAACACGATCATCTGGTTGTTTATTTGTGGCATTCTGGAAATTTTGCTTCAGAATCTAACCTGATAAGTTTTAAAGGGCCGTGCTGCCCCCTCTCTTTGTAGGTTTGCTACTCCTATAGTTCAATTGTTTGTGTCTAGATTGTCGTCAATTACACAATAAAAATATTGACTGATGGACTGATCAGATAAAAAAATATTGTTTGTGTCTATAGTTCAAGAGTTGCAATCTGTCCATAGTATTTTTAATTTGGTCTGTCAGAATTCATAAAGAAATTAGAGGGAGAGGTTCAGTTCATGTTTATAAATCTGGTCTGTCAGTTCATGTACTACTTATTGTTTTTCGTAGGGCACGCGGGATCATGAACAGCGGCGACGGGCAAGAAATCGGAGCACATACCCGGCGATTGATCGAACAGCGACGTTGGTGGTGGCCGCGAGTTTCAACTTGGCCAGCGAGCAATAGAGGACGGGCGACGTTGATCTCACGATGACGACGGCTCCACGGATCAGATGGCGTGGAGGCGTGGACAGCGGAGCAGGTCGACGACGCGGCTCAGATCGAAGTCGAAGACGGCGGAGCAGGTGGTTGGCTCGGCGTAGATCGAACGGCGCGGCGTCGAACGTAGGCGAGGATGGCGGCTTCTCGTCGCGGAGGAGGTGTAATGGCGTTCCACGACCACACCCACGGCCACGACGGAGTAGGGTGTTCCTTCTGGAGATGTTTTGGAGTATGGGAGAGTTGGATCGCGGGGGCATGCGCCGCGATCACCGCGGGCTACGTAAGGAGAGGAGGGTTATTTCCTTTTGTGCTACGTAAGGGGCTCTTCACGTGTATTTGATTTCCTTTTGGGCTCTTCACGTGTCTTTTCCGTTCCAAATTATAGTTCACTTTTGACTTTCAGATACATTGTTTTTGTTATGCACCAGTTATACATTATATGCAGACATAGCAAAGAAAATGCATCTAGAAAAGTTCAAAACGACCTACAATTTGGAGCGGAGGAAGTAGTTGATTTCCTTTTGGGATTAATTTCCTTCCTTTTACTACACCGCGTGAAAGAAGCCGCGTATCGCACGCGGGGAGGCACCGTTCGACGAAGGCTTTCGTCGAACCGAGCGAGGCGAAGGTTAAAGTGTTATTGACCGCACGAAAAACAGGTATAGTTTTCATCCTTCTTAGGTAGTAAAGATTTATTTTGGGACAAAGAGATTAGATGTGAATCTGTTCCCTTTCATCCCAGTTAGTCTCAAAAATTTTGAGAAATAGAAAAAAGTCTATATCATACCCCACGGCCCCACCTATGAGAGGTGGACTACATAACCCTAACCTATAAAAAATAGTCTACGTCACCCTCCTAAGCTTTTCAAAACCAGGTCAAATTACCCCCTAAAGCAGTTTTGAAAAATCATAGTAAATCATAGAAAATCATAAAATAGAAAATTCAATTGTGTTAGACTCTAGATGAGTAGATCTACACCATGAACATATAATATGATATGTTTTAGTACATTTTTTTATAGCTATGAAGAAAAGCATAGATCTAAAGCTATAGCTAAAATTTCTGACGAAAAACTTCGAAGCTCGTTAGCTCGCCGCTCTCGTGCTGGCTCATTTCATTTCGACTTCGGCTTGTTAGGATAATGAGCCGAGCCGAGCCAAGATTTGAACCCGTTAGCTATAACGAGCCAACTCGAAGCGAAGCTCACGGCCGCCGCGTGAGCCAAACGAGCGCACATCTAGGATAAAAACAACAAAGTCTATATTAATTTTGTATTGCTTCATGTCATGCATTATATATATTAGCATATATTATTTTTTTCAATATGATGGCTAGATGTATTATTTTTTTACATATTACTATTTTTAAACTATATATAAATACAAATATTATATTTAAAATATTTTCTATATATACCGCTCGCGAGCTTAACGAGCCAACTAGAGCTTTTAAGGAGCCAAGCCGACCTTACCGCTCGTTAAGATGACGAGCCGAGCCGAGCTAGCAGCTCGTTATCTTAATGAGCGAGCGAGCCGAGCCGAAGCTAGCTCGTTATCCAAATTTTAGCTACGACCAAAAAAAAATGAACTAAAGCATACCACATTATATGTTCATTATATAGATCTACTCATCTGGAGTCTAACACAATTGAATTTTTTATTTTATGATTTTCTATGATTTACTATGATTTTTTAAAACTGCTTTGAGGGTAATTCGACCGATTCTGAAAAGTTCAGAGGGTGATGTAGACGGTTTCATAGGTCAGGGGGTTATGTAATCCACCGTGGGGATGTGATCTAGACTTTTTTTATTTTAAAATAATAATGTGTGCCTTATATTAAGGACGGAGAACGTATTTGTTACTTGGTCAAACTCAAGTCAGTTTGTTTAGAGCAAGTCATAATTGCATTATTTTTTCGGACGGATGGAAAACGAAAGGCGTTTTCTGGTCTCCCCTTCGCCTGTGGGTTTCGAGGACGGGCCCATCCCGGATGGGTACTTAATTGAATAATTAATATCCACACACGGTGCAAATTGGACTTGTCCTCTGTGATGACAAGCCTGTCCTGATGTATACACCCCGTCCCGGCCGTCCCTAACCTAATTCCCCATTCTGAAGTTCAAACAAAAAAAAATCCCCATTCTACAGATCTTGCGCGAACGAAGATGGAAGACGGTGGACGGGGCCTGCCAGCTGCCATCGGAAGGTTGGTGGGGAAGCTGCGTCTCTATCTAGGAAACAGCAGTAATTCAGGCAAGTTTAAAGGCACCATGAAGATGCTCAGTTTATTGGAGGAGAAGCTCAAGCTCCTCCGAGATGAGGATCTGCAGCGTGTTAGTACAGACAGAGAGGAAGAGATGAACACATGGCTGCAGCAGGTGAAGGAGGCTGCAGACAACGCAGAAGAGCTGGTCAAGGACATGGAGGCCGGTGAGTCAACAATTCCTGATGTTATGGCTCGGTTTCTTTCTGATAACAGTAATCTCCTCAGAATGAAATATACTATCGGGAGACTTGTTAGCCTGTGCACTGAAGGTGAATCCCTTCTTGGCATGCCGGACCTGGATGAGGATGTCCGGGAAAGCAGTGGAAATGATAGTGCTCCCTGGACCCCTGATCACACTGTTATTGGTCGAGATGAGGAAATAGCTATGATTTTGGACATGATATTGGATGATGCTCATTTCAAGGCAGTGACGTCGCTTGAAAGCTGGGAAACTTCCGACAGCTTACAAATTTCTCAGAAAGGATGGATCATTGAGACCCTCAGGAACATAAATCTATCTCTGCAGAGGCATGAAGATGCACAAGTACCACCTTTCCAAAATGAAATTGGTGGCACAATAGAATATACCCGGGTGTACAATCATACTGTAAGTGAACTGACGAACCCTGTTATCATTCCGATTGTTGGAATCAGCGGGGTCGGTAAAACAACGCTTGCCCAGCTCATTTTCAATAACAAAAGGGTCCAGAAGCACTTCCAGGGTCAATCTGCATGGGTCTATTGTACTGACAACATCAGAAAGGAAGAGTTGATGACGAAGATTTTGGTATATTTGCAGCCTCCAGATAAGATTCTAGATCTTGGGTTCGATCTGAGCAGCCTCCACAATCAACTTCAGAGTTACATAGCAGGAAAGAGGTTTTTCCTTGTACTTGATGATGTGTCTGATGAGATGCTTTCAGTTTGGGGTGATGTAAAAAGTGTTCTAAGCAGAGGTGCACCTGGAAGCGTCGTCTTAGTGACAACCCAACTGTATGGTGTGGCCAGCTTTATGGGGACTACGACTCCAGTATTTTTTGAATCCTCTGCAGTATGATGACTTATGGAAACATTTTAAGCATCGTGCATTTTCTGGTAATCATAGTACAGAAGCTCTGGAGTCAATTGGCAGAAAAATAGCAGATAAATTACATGGTCTTCCTCTAGCAGCAGTAATGATTGCGGTATCATTGAGAAATTATTTAGATCAATCGCACTGGAATACTCTCTTGAAAAGTTGGTGGTGGGGTGTTTCAAGTAATAATTTGGGCATCCACATTGCAGCTTCTCTTGAGTTTGTTATTGTGAATTACCTGCATATTTGAGGCAGTGCTTTCTTTATTGTTCAATATTTCCTAGAAACTATATATTTGGAAAATATGAGTTGATCCAAATGTGGATAGCTAATGGCTTCGTTGAGCTAAACCACACTGCTGATACAAGAAGATTGGAGGACGTAGCTTCCGAATGGTTTGATGAACTTGTTAACAGGTGCTTTCTGCAACCAACAATTTGGGAGCTTAGATACGTTATGCACAATTTGGTTAGAGATTTTGCAGTTGCCTTAACTTCTAATGAGCATCGTGGTGTTGATTGTGAACTGGTAGATCTTCCACACAGTGTCCGCCATTTATCCATGGATATTGATAATATGAACGTGCCATGGGCTGACTATAATATTAAAAGTTTGCGATCACTAATGTTGTTTGGTGGCTTCCATGACACCAACCCTAGTGAAGGTTATAATACTAGCCTTCTGGAGAGGTCTTATGGAACTTATAACACTGTTGATAACATTTCTGAGGAATTTTCTGACTCAATTGATAAAGGTGCTAACATCATTTTGAAGAGATCTTGTGTGACTATGAACAACATTTTAGAGAAGTCAACAAGCTTTGCGCTTATTGAATTTGTCTAACATGAGGCCCGATGCTGCATCAGCATGCATTGATGATCATCTACCTGTTGAAGATCATGTTGCAGCTTTTTCGAAGTTCATTTCAATGAATCCAAAGCTTCCACAGTTGACTCATCTCAGATACTTGGACTTTTCATACAGTGGGATTACTGAACTTCCTGACTCTTTATGTACCCTGTGCAATCTACAGGTTCTTGGCTTGCGAAGCTGTAGATTCAGACAGTTACCAAGACACATGAACTCATTAATTAGCCTGCGACACTTACATGCAGATGCAGATACAATTGCTCTAATTAGTGGAATTGGAGGTCTAACAAAGCTCCAAGATTTGCACGAATTCCGTGTTAAAGAAGAAGATGGCCACAGAATAACTGAGTTAAGGGACATGAGGTACATTCATGGTTCCCTTTGTATCTCAAATCTTCAGAGTGTGGCCAGTCAAGCAGAGGCAGCTCACGCGAACTTATTCAGAAAGGAGTGCATTACTTGTTTACATCTAAAATGGGACATAAGTCAATATTTGAGTGGTAAATATAACCCTTTCAGAAAGGAGTTGAGTCAGTATGATAAAGGTAAAAAAAAGCCAGGTCATATCTCCTTACTTCAGAAGAATTACAGGTCTTCAGATATTTTAGGATCAACTGTGAATCTACCAGGGGTCTCTACATCTGATCTAGCCATTGGCATACTAGAGTGTTTGTCTCCACCAAGGAATTTGCAAAAGCTGAAAATTTTTGGGTACCCAGGGTGTTCATTTCCAGACTGGATTGAACGTCTCAGATATATCCAAGTTATTGAGATAAGCCACTGCATAGAACTGCAGATACTTCCTCCTATTGGACAGCTGGAGAATCTAAGGAAACTGAAGTTATATGAGTTGCCATCCATAAAAGATGTCAGGTCTGATGTATATGGAACCTCGAATGTTGTCTTTCGTTCTTTGGAGGAGCTGAGTTTTGGATCCATGGTAAAATGGGAAAATTGGGCAGATGCAGAGAACAGACAATTCTTTCCAAACCTGCAAAAGATGCAGATTAATAGGTGCTATAATCTGAGGGATCCACCTTTTTGTGGCCATGGGCTTAGCTATCAAAGAACTTTCACTTTCACGTTGTGGTTCATATGCCAGTACAGTATCAAGTTATTTGTGTCGACTATCCTGTCTCACACATTTAAAGGTAAATGATTGCTCACAAAAAGTTAACCCTTCCATGTCAAAACTTGGTATCACTGGAATATCTGCACCTTTCAAATTGTAAGGAGCTCCACTTTGAGGGTGGGATTTTCTGTATGGACAATTTGAAAGCCCTACATATTTCCAGCTGCCACATATCCCTAGAGGAAGAGATCAGTCACATGCTCTCAGGTTGGGCACTAATGTATGGGGAAGAGCAAGCACTTCTTCTTAAAGCTTCTATTCTTCTTGAGTTAGTCAAAGTGACAGGCATGAATAGTAGAGAAATCCACCTTCCTGTTTCCTCTGTAGCTGGATTGTCCAAAGAGTCAGGCAGAAAAAGGAGAGACACACCACATAAACATGAACACATTCATGTTATGCAATCTCTCACTGAACTTACAATGGATAACCTTTCCCAGTCTCTAAATCTTGATAATATTATTTGCAAGCTTTCAGCACTTCGCACTCTGTGCCTTCACAAGATTCAAAAAAATATCTGTTCTTCAAGAACAGTGGCTTGAACAGATTAAGTCACTACAGGAACTGGAGTTTTCTAGTTGCTACCTACTGAGGAAGCTCCCTCTAACCTGACCTCTCTGTCGTCCTTGAAGAAGTTGAGTCTGCAGTCATGTTCCCAAATTCACTCGCTACCATCTAAAGGTCTACCACGGAACCTAAAGGAGTTACAGATACTAGGTTGCTCACATATCTTAGAGGCACGATGCCAGAAGGAAGATGGAGAGATATGGGTGAGGAAGAAGACACAGGAACTGCAGATGCAAAAAATAAAAGAATATCGACAGAAAAAAACAAACGAGTTCTGGCAAGGATGGCAGATGCACGAGGAAGAGTGGATCCAGTGTGCCGGAGAGCAGCTGAAGAATAAGGGAGAGTGGTTGACGACTGAAGAAGAGGATTGGCTGAAGCATAGCGCAATGGAACGGGAAAACAATGCAGATGTATGGCGCAAGGTCATGGGAGAAGATTGGCCAAAGATTGCTCATGTTCCTTATATCCGCGTGAATGGGGATATCATACAGAACCTTTATCTCTGAAGCTGCAGCTTCACCAAATCTGTGTGAAAGGTAAAGTTCAACATTACACATTACAATTGCCCTCTCATTAGCTTTTATCGATTGAATCTATGATGCTATTTGCCCTCTGCTTGGGCATTTCCTAGGGTAAATTACACATTGTGTTCTAATTTACTACCTTATTCTTGTGATGCAAACACCAAATTAATACTTAAACGATCCCCTTTGCATCAATCAAGTTCGGAATTCATTATTGAAAACAACTACTACTTCACAGCTTATGTTATACATTTTTCTTTAGGGTTATTGCATGTAACTATAAAGTTATTATAGCCTTTGAAGATGGCATATAAGAGTCAATTTTAGGGGGGGGAATTGTGTTTTGAACTTTCTATTGCTGCAGCATATTTGGGGAAAAAAAAGAGTGGCATAAGCATCACAATTCACATGTGGACCTATAGCTTGATTTCCTTTAGATTTTTTTTTGGGGGTTCAGAACTGCCAGAACGAGGTTACTGATACATGGCAGGCTTACTTTCTTCAGTTGTTCGTGTCAGCGCCCATATTATTCCAAAATAACAAAAGAGAGTAGGTCCTTGATCTTGTAATTAGATTGGGCGTAAGTGGAGAACAGTGCATGTTTGTATGGAAATTAAATCAAGTATATTATCCTTTTTTCCCCTTTTTCACAAACTCTTAGACTGAATTTTATGCAAATGATTAAGTAGCACTTCATGATTTGCAGTTTTTTTGGTGTAAAGGAGTGACAACTTCTAGGAAGCTAATACCATGAAGCATTCCACATCCACACACGGTGCAGCCATTGAGCCATGGAACCAACTCAAGCACATGATCTTTGTGAAGCGTTATGCCAGGTGCAACATGCTTCAGAGGACAATTAGCTGGCAGCTTTTGCGTCAAAGAAACATATCTATATATAACCGTTAGCTTGGCTCCTCAATGGACTGTACCAGGTATACATCGGTCGTTTTTTTTTTAAGATAGAGAAACAAAAATCCTAGCCTGGGCAAGGGTAGTTTTGTGGAGTACTCTGTTTGGAACGCATTGGGGGAATTTAATGTTTCCGCTGGATATTCTAACGCATCTCCGGTTGTCCACTCTCCAGTGTCAACACTTCACGGAGCCCGGAGGTCCTGCATCTTAGTACTGCTGATGCAGGTATCAGGACTTCATCTGCCAGAAGGCAGCTGGGTTAGCGAAGTGGCAGTTGAGCAGATGCAGAAGTTTCAGAATTCTGAGTTAAACTTACTCACCGTCCAGATTTATAGCTAGAAGTGCATTTTTTTAATAGAGTGAGTTGTAGGGCTATTGAGACAGCCACAATGGAGATGTTTGCAAGATATGGTTGGAGATTTAGCAACAGAATTGCTCTTTAGTTTGTTCCTTTTTGAAATCGTTATTGTGGTGATGGCTCGAAACTTTGTTTTTGAGATTCAGCCATATTTAATCGAAGAAAAAGCTGAGATATTAATGTATTCCTTTTTTAAAAAAGGAGTATTACTTTGCAAAAAGATTCTGAGACAACGCAATTAGCAGTTGTTTCCTGGTCACCCTTGACGCTTCCTTAAACATATGCTGGATTTTGTTGAAATATGGAGGAAACACAAGTGATTTTCAGTGCCAAGAAACTAACGAGATTATGTGATGCATTGCACTTGATCTGGGAGACTGGGACTCTGTTTGTAGAACTGCGGTGGTTCTATTCAGTGCCACGTGACCAACAACTTGATATGTAGTCAGTGCCATGTCACATGCCACTGAGTGACACGTCATATGCCACCTGCCACTGAGCGACACGTCATATGCTACCTAGTGTCCGATCGGATCCAATTAGTCACTATTTCTCATAATCCATTGAGTTGGCACGTCATTGCCCATGTCTTAGTTAGTATATTGAGACAAGCTCAAGGTTACCACTCGTCCTCTTATTAGTGGTGACACTAAGTCACACTCTCCGACATGGAGTGCTCACCATGAGCTCTAGCACATGACCTGATCATACAACTTGACACTCTTGACGTCTTGCTCAACTAGAGTCGCTCTTGCCCATGTGGGGTGAGCATACCACCCCACAAAAATCATTCTCCAAAACCAGGCACAATGAACAACCGTGCTTCACAACGGAAACCTCGATTTCAATGATATTTGGCAAATATCTTCAACAATTGGTGACCACCCCACAAAAATCATTCTCCAATATCTTCTCTTGGAGATTTTTGTTTTGTTACTCTTAACACAACGAAAACCAGACAATGAACATACCGTACTTCGTTGTCCTAATCGACTTCTTTTTATTAGGTTAAAAAGCTCTCAGCCTACAGCAATAATAAAAACCGAATATTTCTGGAGCTTCGATTTGGGCTCACAGGTTTCAGCATAAAACTAAAACGCCCATTACCATGACTATTAACTCCGAGCTCTAATTTCAATGATATTGTTCTAAAATCAAATAGTCTAACTTATTAAAGTAAATTTCAATTCCTCCTTCAAATAAAAGACAGAAAATTTGAGCTCACACCCACCACGCGAATGACAGCCGTGCACGATACTCTTGTAGAACTAGGAAGTCGAGCACTTGAATAGTTAATTTTTCCATGCTCATGCTACGATAAGAATGAGGGCAAACCAGATCAGACAGCTTGAGAAGCATGATGGATCAATAGTCTCTTGCCACAAAGATAAGGAAAGGTGACTCTGGGAAGAATTCAAGGAAAGGCTGGGACAATCTGAGCACATCAGGTTTGGAATCAACCCCTGCTTGTTGTTGCATAGAAGAGATGACTTGTCATCACTAGAAGCTCCTTTCACACAACTTTGAGATTGATTAGATAGTCAAGTCTCTGCCAAATGACAAGTCCCCTGGCTCTGATGGATTCACCAATGAATTCCTCAAAGCTTCTTGGTCAACCATCAAAGCTGACATGTATAATCTCTACCATGCATTCCATAGCTCGACATTTGCCCGGACAGTTGTAAGGTCCTAAAATGGCAATTCATTCATCACTCTTAGAGCCAAAATTGTAAAATCCCTAAAGTTAGTAAGTGATTACTAGGGCCAATTTCTCTCCTAACAAAAATACTTCCTAAACAAAACTACTTGATCACTAACCAGGGGTTTGATCCGGTGAGATGTAGAGGAAAACCAATATGGGTTTATTAAACACAAGAGATGACACAATTGAACAATACAAGATTGCATGACCTAGGCATATGAGTACTTGCACATGTGTCACCACTTCAAAAAGCATATTATCATTCTGAAGCTTGACTTTGAAAAGGCGTTTGACAAAATGGATCACCGGGCAATCCCCCTCAACAATCATGAAGGAGAAAGGATTTGGACCAAGATGGATCAAATGGATGCAACCTAATTTTTCTCATCGAATCCACATCTTCCATCCTCTTAAATGGGACTGGGGAACAAGGAAGACCATCTGTTTTCTGTTTGGAATGACCGAGAGGGTGAGAGAGGGGTAAGCTGCCTGGGGTGATCCCTTATCTCCTCTTCGGGCGCTTTTTTGTCAGAGCAGCGTTGCCCAGACTTTCTCTGGATGAAGCAACCGAGCGACGGCACTCATTTTTCACGCACGAGGAAAGGATATGGGGATGTCAATACCGACCAGCCAATTCCAATAGAAGTCCATTAAGGACGGCCCCCATTATCCGGCCCACCAAATGACACCTTAATTGTGGATGAGTTGGGGACGCCTGCTGTTGCACTGCTGCCTTCTTTATTGTTCCTAAAATTTGTCATCAACACCAAAGAGCAGGAAGCAAGGCAGCCAACGGCCTCAAGGTCAATCGTATATATATTAACAAGTCCATGATGTTGTCCATCAACATCTTTGAGGATAGGCTTGACTTTCTTTCCTCTTTCTTTTCCAAACTTTTGGTTGCTCCAAGGTGCTTTCCCATTTCACATACTTGGGCCTCAAAACCACCATGTCACTAACCCTCTCACTAGCAAAACCAAGAGTTGATGATTACATGCCCCTAATCAACAAATGTCAAGCAAGGCTTGAGTGGGCTCTATATCAAGCTTCCTTTGTCATTTTATTTTTCCTTTTTCCAAGTCCAAGCACTTGGAAATCACAAATCCACCATGACCACCATGCTTCTTTGACCCATCTCTTCCAACCTTCTATATGTGCTAGGTTGTTTTGAGTTACTCAAAAAAGGGGGTGATCAAAAGAATTGACACCTCTATTGTAAAATACAAGTTAGTAAGTGGTTGTGGAGAGGGAATGAGGCAAATGCCAATATGGGTTTATTAAAACACCCAAAGATTGCATGACCTAGGCATATGAGTTGAAAAATGGTTTCCAAGCCCGAGTAGAAGGTGGTCTCGGCATAATAGATATAGAAAAACAAAAATCAAGCATTGCTTCTCAAGAATCTTGATACTTGGGGAAGTTCTTCAATAGAAAAGATATCCCTTTTTTGTTGGGTGCGGATGATATGGGGGGAAAAGACTTCCCCATTATCCAATATGCAAATGACACCTTAAGTGCGCTTATTGGGAAAGCAAGTCCATGATGTTGTTCAATCATCAAAGGCTCCTTTTGATGGAGAAGTAACATGATGAAAAACCTAATCAACACAATTCAAGGATTTGGCAAGCGCATCGAAATCCAAATGGGCTATTTGATGGTCATAGCTTACCAAAGGGGTGATCAAAAGAATTGACGGCAAGATAACTAGAATGGCCACATCTTGCAAGATACAATTAATAGATATAGAAAAACAAAATCAAAGCTATGCTCCTTTGCCACAAACAAGAAAATCATAGTAGCAAGGGGGAAAGCTCCTGTGTTCAATTCAAAGGCTCCTTTTCGGGATATCAAAACCTTCACAATTCAAGGATTTGGCAAAGACCAAAGCTATTTGATGGTCATAGCTTACTCTTTTTAGTTGCCCATCTTGCAAGATACAATTCTCGAGCTATGACCTTCCAAACAAGAAAATCTTTAACTCGTGATTTATCTCAAAGCTTCCAAGATATCAAGATATCACAACCCAAAGATGACACTGGCTTACCCCTAGGGAAACAATTTCTCCTCATCCAAGGCTTATAGGAGATTCATTGGTCACCAGCAAATCCATGCTGCATTTAAATGTCTCTGGACCAGTCCTTGCCAACCAAAGCACAAAGTCTTCTTTTGGCTCCTCCTCGATGATGACTAAGCACTAGAAACATTCTCGCGGAAGAAGACACATGGACCTGCCTTCATACAACTGTGTTTTTGTGTCAATGCCCGGGAAGAAACTTGCAATCACCTATTTTTGCAATGCCCTTTTGCTAAGGAATGTCGGCGGCTCATTCAAGTTGACATCCCACTCACTATTGATTTCCCTGATGTTGGTCCTGTTTGGATCCATGGGTTAGAGTTAGTTTGAGTTAGTTGGAGCTCAACCAAATTTCTAAAGGATCCAAACAGGAGGGTTAGATTGAGGTTAGTTGCATCTAACCCACCTAAAAAAACTAGCTCATCCAAGAGGTGCTAATTAGAGTTAGTTCAGGTTGGGTCCACTAAAAAGTGAATTTTTTTCTCCCTCCACCCACACCAAATGATTAGACAAGTACATTTAATGTCAATCTAACCCTTCCATCCAAACACATCTAGAGCCAGAGTTAGTTTAGGGCTAGAGTTAAAGTTAGAAACTAACTTTAACTCTAGCTAAGTTAGAGCATCCAAACAGGGCCGTTGTTGAGTTAGTAAGGGCCAGATGCATACAAGATTCTTCATGCCTGCCTTCATCCTAATCTATTGGGCAATTTGGTCTACAAGAAACAGGCTAATCTTCGAGGGGACTCAGCCTTCAGTGGCAAATGCCAAAGAAACTTTCAAGAAGGAGATGCTTTTGCTCAGGCATCGAGTCAAAAGCAGGAATTAGTCATCATTTTGAAGCATGGATTCAATCGATCTTCTAGTTATCAGCCGAAGAAAGGACATGTCAATTCTCCTTTTTTTTTTTACTTCTTTGTAAAGTTCCCTAGCTTGTCTTTTCTTCCTTGTATTTGTAATCAAACCTTTACGTCTTTTTTTAAATAAATAAATTATTCCTGTAGGGGCTTCGGCCTCCACAGTTTCAGTCAAAAAAAAAATAGTGGAGCCCGTCCTAAACGAAACTACTCCTATCACACAATTTTGTGCACGAGACGCTGGCCGGAGGACCCGCCTGTAGGTCGTGGATTTTGGATGCTCGTAAACCCCAACGAAAAGACCAAATAAACCCAGAAATTCCAGAGAGACGAAACCAAACGAACCAAACAAGCGCTGGCGCAAACGGAAACGCCAGCCCTGCCCCTCTTCCCTCCGTTGCCTCCCTCCTCCGGGTCCGGGACGGCCTCCCTCCCGTGCCTCGAGCTCTCGACGTCGCCGTCCTCGCACCACTCCGTTTCCCGTCATCCGAGCCGTAGCCCTGCCCTCCGCATCCACAATTTGATGCGGAGGGCGCGGCCGCCATGTCGTGGGGCCTGGGCTGGAAGCGCAGCCCGAGATCTTCCACCTCACGCTCGACTATGGGGACTACGACGACACCGACGACCATCAGCCCTCGTCCCCGCCCCTCCGCCGTCATCTTCCCCTTCCGCTTCGCAATCGTCGACCCCTGTATCCTCCTCCACGCCCACCGCCACCCGCAACGGCGACCTCGGCTTCCGCATCGAGCTCGACTGGTCGGCGGGGACGACGAGGATCAGGTCGCGCTCCGTCTCCAGTCCCAGCTCATGGTCGCGCTGCCACCGCCCCATGACGCTGTCTCCATCGACCTGACCCCGAGGGACGACGGGGAGGAAGGGGTGCGGATCGAGATGCGCGTGGTCAGGAGGCGGGAGGCGCTGCGATCCGTGCGTGTGTCGCGGGCCCCGGGTCCGCGCTGGGCAGCGGCGATGGCGCGGGGGTGCTTGCGCGCCTCATCAGATCCAACCTCGCGCCCGCGCCTGCCGTGGATGGCCCCACAGCCGCTGCGGGCGTGCCCGTGCTCGCGGATCACTGGCGCTCCGTCGCCATGCTCAGCCTCTGCAACTGCGGAATGTCGGTAAGTTCGTCCTATACTACCTTGCCACTGATCGGAGCGAAAAAAAAATCTCCATCAGTCGTCATTTCCTTGCGCACTAGATTGGCTCAGAGATGAAGTAATGCTGTAGCTGCTAGGCTGTCTCAGATGTGCCGTTGTGCTATCTTAGGTGTTTCTCTGCTAGTTGGAGATATCCTGATCAGTTCTAACAGTGGATTGTGTTAGTTTGTTAATGTTACTTGTTTGAAACCCTTGGCTGCTGTAAGCTTCTGCAGCTGAATCCAGCCACTTGATTGTTCTGATGTTGCCCATGTGAATTGCGATTGCTACTGTTGCATCAGGGTGATGTATACGATCTGGTTGTATGAGAAATGGGAATGATTGCTTCCTATATCTGTTTGATAAACATTCCCTGGTTAAGTTACAGAAATGTGTATTATCTCTATGTATTCACCAAACAAAACTTTAATGGCAATGTGACATTCTCTGCAGTTAGGACCTGTATCTTTTTGTGAATTAGCCTTAATGTTGAACTTTGGATGGTGAAATGGCATTAGGATCTTTCTGGGTTATTTATATTATGTTTGAGTATGCTTATACCTGATTGATTATGGAAAGTTTTGAACTAACTACTAAGTATGTTAACAAGCTGATCACCTTTTCACTTTTAATCAAGCATATATCTGATCTGTACAGAAGTATATCATATGGGACATTGGTTAGTAAGTAGTAACTGTAGTTGCAAGGCATCTTGCCACTAATATTTCATATTATGTTAAAAATCCTAGCATTTTAGGAGTTCACCAGGAGGTAAGACATTTAGATAGGTGACAAAGGCAACATGAAATTTAGTTAAATCCATAAATGAGAGGCTGAAAACATGTTTTCATGTTGTCTTCGTCACCTATCTATTTGGCTTTGAAATTTAGGGCGATGGGTGGAGATAAGTAGTCAGTCTAACCATGAAGTCCTACAAATTTTTTGGCAGGTGCTTCCAGTTGAGTTAACTCGCCTTCCACTTCTCGAGAAGCTATATCTTGACAACAATAAGTTGTCAGTTTTGCCCCTGAAGTTGGTGCTCTGAAGAATATGAAAGTGCTGTCAGTTAACAACAACATGCTAGTTTCTGTCCCTGGTTAGTCACTGTGCATATGCAATTAAATCTATATAGCTCTAGCTGGTGCTTTATATCTTCTTCTATCTTGTGCAGACAATCTTATCTTTGCTCAGGATCATACCTAATCAACTGCACTTGGCCCTTGCAACAATCTTAATTTTTTTTTCTTTTTGTTTCTCATATAAGCAGTAGAATTGCGGCAATGTGTTATGCTGGAGGAATTATCATTAGAACATAACAAGCTTGTCCGTCCCACTATTGGATTTCAGGTTATTTAATGTTTAATCCTGCAGTTCTTTGTTACAGTAATGGCTTCCAATTGGTGCCATTTCCTCATGATTATTCTGTGTTTCCCACAGGTCAATGCCCAAACTCGAATTTTGCGCTTGTTTGGAAATCCTCTAGAGTTTCTTCCAGAAATTTTGCCACTGCATAACCTCAGGCATCTCACACTTGCAAATATTAGAATTGAAGCTGTGGAAAGTCTTAAATCTGTCACTGTTCAAATAGAGGTACATAAACTATAATGTCCTTCTTGTGTTCTCTTAGTTAGGTCATCCCACAACTATCAACTTTTCTGATAAGGGCGTTTGAATTTTATTTTCAGACTGAGAATAGTTCCTACTTCATAGCAGCCAGGCACAAACTTAGTGCCTTTTTTCTCTCTTGTTTTTCCGTTTCTCTTCCTGTCACCATCCTTTGCTAGCTTCTGCTTTGGCCAGAATAATGGAAGATCGTAGCAACCATATTGCAATTAGCAAAGAAGAGAATGCTGTCAGGCAGCTTATAAGCATGATAAGCAGTGATAATCGTCATGTGGTACACACTTCATACCCCAATTACCTTTCTGTAGTCAGTCATGTTCAAACATTAAATATTTCTTTATTATTTTTAAAATTTTAATTGCATTTGCAGGTTGAGCAAGCATGCCTTGCTATTTCATCACTTGCATCTGATATTTCTTCAGCAATGCAGCTGATTAAGTGTGACATTATGAAGCCTATTGAAGCTGTACTAAAATCATCTGATGAAGAAGAACTAGTTTCAGTATTGCAAGTGGTAGTCACCTTAACTTTCGTTTCTGATCATGTTGCTCAAAAGATGTTGACAAAAGATGTGTTGAAGTCACTGAAAGCACTTTGCGCACACAAGAACTCTGAGGCAAGATGAACTGGATTTAGACTGGTTGATATGTTGTTTGGATAACCACCAAAGAGCTCATCATTATTTGCTTCCTTTTGTTAGGTGCAACGTCTATCTCTGTTTGCAGTTGGCAATTTGGCTTTCTGCTTGAGACTCGTCGCACCCTCATGCATTCTGAAAGCTTGCGTGACCTGTTAATCCGCTTAACTATTTCACAAGAGCGTCGTGTCAGCAAAGCAGCTGCACGTGCTTTGGCAATCCTAGGTATACTAGTTCTTGGTCTTTACTGACACTATCATTCCTTGTGAACAGTCAGTAGCATTTCATGTCTTGATGTGTCCATGAATATTTTCAAACCATTTAGGGGAGAATGAGAACTTGCGTCGAGCAATAAGAGGAAGGCCAGTTGCAAAGAAGGGTCTACGGATTCTATCAATGGATGGTGGTGGCATGAAGGGCCTTGCAACTGTTCAAATGCTTAAGCAGATAGAGCAAGGAACTGGGAAACGCATACATGAAATGTTTGACCTCATATGTGGTACATCCACTGGTGGCATGCTTGCAATGGCTCTTGGGATCAAGCAGATGACTTTGGATCAGTGTGAAGAAATATACACAAAACTTGGTGATTCTCTTTTGCCTCTTGAAGTTTCCTTGCCAATGCCAATGTGTTGCCAACTGAACTGTTGATTTTCCTAGGAAAACTTGTATTTGCTGAACCTATCCCCAAGGATGAAGCTGCTACGTGGAAGGAGAAGATTGACCAACTTTTCAAAAGTTCGTCACAAAGTTTTAGAGTGGTTGTACATGGGTCCAAGGTATTAATGAAGTGATAAATTTGATATCATGTGTCCTGTTTCATGTTTTGCACAATGGAGTGGCTACTGACTAAGGGCTTAATAACAGCACAGTGCAGATCAATTTGAGAGGTTACTAAAGGAAATGTGTGCCGATGAAGATGGTGACCTTCTAATTGAATCTGCTGTAAAAGGCATTCCGAAGGTTTTTGCTGTATCCACTTTAGTCAGTGCCATGCCTGCTCAACCGTATATATTCCGAAACTATCAGGTTTGTCCCTTTTATCCTATCTGATTGCTTTTTCTCTGTTCAGTTCCAGAATATTTTGTAAAACTGTATGATGGAACCAAATCAATCCTCATAATTTAATAGGAATATACTGTATTCCATTGTTCATAAAAATGTATGCTGTCCAGAAGGACATAGCTTCACAGTTGTTTAATTTCTTTTCCCTTCACTGTTGAGTATTGGAATATATATTCTAATGTTAACTCAATAGCATGTTCCAGTATCCTCCTGGCACTCTGGAGGTATCACCAGGAATGGCAGAAAGTCCATCAACTAGTGCAATTGGTACGGTTGTTTCTGGTGCGCCATCTGGTATTAAACGTGGTGCCTTCATGGGGAGCTGCAAGCATCGCGTGTGGGAAGCGATAAGAGCGTCATCTGCAGCACCATATTATTTGGATGATTTCTCTGTTGGTAATATTTGTACACCCAGCTGTGGTTTCTATTTTGTGCGATGTAGACTATGCCTTATTTTCTTGAAGGCCTTTTGATACCAAATGTTCCTTGGTTGCCATTCTTTCTTATTCTTGCCATTTTCTTCAGATGCAAATCGTTGGCAAGATGGAGCTATTGTAGCCAACAATCCTACAATCTTTGCCATTAGAGAAGCACAACTTTTTGGCCAGATACACTAATAGATTGTCTAGTCTCAATAGGATGTGGCTCAGTTCCAATAAGGTAATCCAATGTCTTGTTTTGTTAGTCTCAATCAGGATGCTGCAGTTCTGAATACTTCAGAAATTTACCTATTCAATTTTTTAGGCTAAAATTCCAAATTATGTCTCTGCCTTTTGTTTTGATTAGTGCCAAATTATCTATATCTATGCTTTAGTCTGATCAAAATATATAGCAGAATACAAGTTGACACTTTGACTAGCGATTTCTATGAAAATATGCAATTTCAAATAAATAAAATTAAATATTATGGAAGTACTTTGCTTGTTTTAATCTAGCAACATCTTACATAGTCAGTTACGTAGTTCTTTTATATGAATATGAATGATCAAAGTTAAACAAGCTTAAACGACAAAAATCCTTAAATGACAGTTTGAGGGAGTATTTAAGTAGCACATACTGGTCTACGTCTTGTATAAAACAGGCATACATCTATTCGTAAGAGACACTGAAATGATCAAAGATGAGTACTGATTCTTGTAACTTGAAATTTTAACTTGTACACTGCATTACATTTAGACTCGCAGTGATCTTTGATATGAGATATACATCTTTGGTCCAACTTATATATAGGTTTATTCCATGTCTGTATCTAGAGTCGACGAGGTGGGTGGCGCTACTTGGACACAGGGCAAGTGTTAATAGAAAGTGCATGCTCAGTGGAGAGAGTTGAAGAAACCTTGGATACACTGATACCAATGCTTCCCGAAATGCAATATTTCCGCTTTAATCCAGGTAATTCAACTTCAAAGGAATCTCTTAACATTTGCTAGAAGAGAAACTATTAACATGTAGTGAGCTGTATCAACATAACCATAATTTGCTGTGTGCTACTTTTGATATGTTTCAACCTAATAAGCCTGCATATTCAATGAATGAGTTTCTTCCTATGGCAGTGGATGAACGATGTGGTATGGAGTTAGATGAAACTGATCCTGCTATCTGGCTTAAGTTGGAAGCTGCAACTGATGAGTACATTCAGAAGAATTTTCTGGCTTTCAAGAAACTTTGTGAGCTTCTGGTCCCAAGGTACCAAGAGGAAGAAAAGTCAACAGATATTTACAAATCCCTTTCATTTTCAAGACTGACATCATTAAACCAAGGTTTGTTTTTTTCAAAAAATCAACATTTTTTTAAAAAAATATTTAGAATATATAGTTGATGTGTTTTTCATCCTCTCTTAACAGGTTTCAGCTTAAAGTAATCCTACCTTGGGATGGAGGCGCGTGGTTTTACTTGTAGAGGCTTCATTTAGTCCTGATTTTGGGAAGAAAATAAATCATTCACGTTCCCTTGAATCTTTCTGCTCACAGAATGGTATTAGGTTAACTCTAATGAATATTGCTTCTGGGTTTGGGAAGCCAGCCACTGCACTTCCTACTCCAATATCTTCTCCCTTGTTTACTGGAAGTTTCCCATCTAGTCCACTTCTATATAGTCCAGAGGGCACTCAACGGATCGGTCGGATTGACCTAGTTCCGCCACTTAGTTTGGATGGGCACCCAACTACAAAGTCCTCACCACCAACATCACCATTGAAATCAAGGCAGCCATCTGCACATGTTCGGTCATTGTATGATAAACTGCAGAATATGCCTCAAGTTGGTGTAATACACCTGGCTCTTCAAAATGATTCAACTGGTTCAGTATTGAGGTATTTTTCACATGCTTCAGCGTATATTATTTTGTTTCTGGTTTATATAGTTATGAGCCTGTGACACAGAACTACTGTTGCAGTTGGCAGAATGATGTATTTGTGGTTGCTGAACCGGGGAACTTGCAGATAGATTTTTGCAATCTGTCAAAACTAGCTTGTCAGCCTTGTTGCGTGGGCGTAATAGAAAGGGTGCATATTCCTTGTCCAAGATTTCATGTTTATCTGAGTTGGTTGCTGAATGGCCATCTTTTGAAATCGGTGGGATACACCACCGCTATATAGGTCGACAAACACAAGTAGGAATTACTTTTTTGGCTCCTTGTTTCCAACAAGGTCATTATTATGCATACTTATTTATCCTTTTGCCGTAGGTAATGGAAGATAACCAAGAAATTGGCGCATATATGTTTAGGAGGACAGTGCCTGCTGTTCACATGGTACCTGAAGATGTTCGGTGGATGGTAAGTCAATTTGCGCAGCATGAATGCACTGCTCTTCATATTATGTTAGGCCACAACTGATTCCTCAGATCACATATCAGCTGTGAAAGTTGCCAGGTATGGCAACCAAATCTGTGTCGTAGGAAAATTATGTAAGGGATTCAAGAAGAAATCTTGCCAATGGCACTGTATCGGTTTGGTTAGCTAAAATTTGACCATGGAGAAACACTAGCCAAGTTGAATTCTTTCTGCAGTCTTCCAACTCGATTGCTGTCTAAAATGAAATTGCTGCTATTAAACTATCCTTAGTGCACCTCTTTGATTAGACCCTGCTACCACCTTGTATCCAAACACCTGTGATCGAGCTCAGTTATTTTTAATCCTTGCAAGGCTAATAGAGACCTGTTCCTAGGCCGAGGCAGCTTAAAAGTAGGGCTCAATATGTTCTTTTTACTTGCACACTGCGCTATCTTGCTTATCTGTTGTCGTGCTTCTTCGCACATCAATAAGCTTCATTATGAATCCTTACATATATGATATCCCAGGTTGGAGCATGGAGGGAGAGGATCATTGTATGCAGCGGTAAGTATGGCTTTGCTCATGGCCTGGTCAAGGCATTCATGGATTGTGGCGCCAAAGCAGTCATCTCGTCGTCCATCGAGCCTCCGGATTCCCAGACAATAGCCTACCATGGGATGGATGTCAATGGAAGCCTGGAGAATGGAAAGTTTGTCATTGGGGATGAAGAAGCCGACGAATCAGAGCCTGAACCCGTCAGCCCTATAAGCGACTGGGAGGACAGTGACGTGGAGAAAGGCGGCAACCATGACATGGATGATGAGGAGTACCTGGGTCAGTTCATGTGCCTGATGTATGACAAATTGTTCCGTGAGGGTGTGACTGTGGATACAGCTCTGCAGCAAGCGCTCCGCTCGCATCCCAAGTTGAAGTACAGCTGCCACTTGCCCAACGTTTTGTAGTTAGGGACATTGACAAACCATACAAAAGTATAGCAAAATGGACATGGACAACAGGAAATGAATAAGGATTGGGTGGATTCATAGTGGGGTTATAGAGGTTTATATCGTGTTCGTTGTGCAGGCGTAATGACAAATTGTTCCCCATTAGAATCTTTGGGCGATAAAGCCTATGTGAAATTGTGTACTCATGAACACTTGAGCAGAGTAGTTAAGCTGACGAATAAAAGCATGATTTAGCATTGTAATCTGGATGTGCATTTTTTGCTTCAGCTAGGAGAATGGACATTTGCAATGTTTTGGTCTGATGACGTTCAATTGCTAGCTTGCGGCTTACAGCCTGTGGTTAACTATCTTCAGAGATCCAGTTCCGTGTATACAGGTACCTTATCCATGTGAAATTGTATGCTAGAAACCTAACTGAGCACTGTAGAAGTTTCTACATTTAACCACAGTTTATGCAATGCTGGCAGTGGCATAAACTTTCCAGGTCCATTTGTTCTGTCTAAAGCTCTTTGCCGGTTTTCTGGTGATGATCACTTTGATTCATGCTGATCAATGTTTGTCTTGAACCAAATCTCTGCATTAATAAACAGTAAACACAACAAGTGCTAAGCTTGCGATTCAGCGGCGGCTCTGATTTTCTTCACGCCTGCACCCCATGATTATCATGCAGTTTGTTTGAATTTCAGCTCCCATTTTATGATGATCAGCTCTTAACGAAGCATGATCTTATTGAGCAATTTGGCAGGTCGCAGTACACCCTCAGAATTCAGTAAGAATAATAAAGCTGACTACAGAAAGCTAACCACCTCTGCAAACAAACAGCTTGTGAACCTTCCCGGTTGAACACTCTCCAGTCTCCACCAATTCCAGAAACTACAAATTTACAGCCAAGCCAAAATGCCCAGAAGAATCGGGCACGATCGACCTGCACGTGATCGTTCAGGCCTTGTTGGTCGCGAAGCCGAGGATGAACTCTCTGGTGTCGTCGGTGGCCCGGTCGAGCGCCGTCCGGCCGTCGACGTCCGTGACGTCGAACTTGGCGCCGGCGCGGAGCAGCTCCTCGATCTTGGGGCGGTCGCCCTCGGACGCCGCCAGCATGAGGAGGATGTCCACGGGTGGATGTCCTGGTTCAGCAGCGCCTCCATCTTGTTGTAGGTGCCCTCCACCGCCAGCATCCCCATGTAGTTGAAGTACTGCATGCGGTGGTTCAATCGCCCGCCGGTTTGGATTTGCTCTGCGACGCAAATGCGAATGCGTGCCCGCAGGCAAAATGGAAATGCAGGAGCTCAATACCTGCTCGACGTCGTCGCGGTCGAAGTCGTCCCTGGCCTGGCTGCCGTAGATGCCGGCGCCCTCGGCGTCCTTGTTCCCGAACTTGAACCAGCACGTGGGACCCACACGCCCGCTCTCGCTGGCCGGCACCACGCGGCTCAGCCGCGACGGCCGGAGCCACCCCAGGCCCCGCCGCCCCGCGCCCGCGCCCAGCAGCGGCGTCCTCAGCCCCGCTCCTCCTCCTCCCTGCGCCGCCGCCCGCGGCGACACCCTCCTCGACACCGCCGTGCTGAGCTGGAACTGGAAGGTGCACGGGATGGACGCCATGGCCTCCTCCTCGTCTGACCTCGGCTTCGTGTTTGGAGCGCGGAGGGCGTGCGCGTCGGGAGAGCGAGAGGCTGGGAAGGGCACTGGAAAGCTGCAGTACTGAGGAAGTGGATAAGCTGACTGAACTCAACTTAAGAGTTTTATATGACGCTTAGCCTTAGGAGTTTGGTAAAAATCAGGTGACGATCATTACCTAAATTGTGAATCTCTCAGATGCCTTTTGATCTGATGGTGCAAGACAGCACACGGTAGATATTCAGAAAGTGCAGGAGGAGATACAAGGTGTCTTTTCTGTTCTGCAGGAAAGGTTGAGAGGATGGACAAAGCTTTTTGAGATCGAATTGGGTGACCCGTTAGGGTTGGTGTGAGATATACAGATGTGAGGAGTGGATCAGAGACCACTTTGAGCTTCAGATTTAATTTACCCAGGTTGTTTGCAACTATGATGCGCGGATACTTTGTCAAAGCCCTCGTATCAGATACTGGATACTCATCGATACTGCCTGGACGCTGATAATCACTCGATACTTGTCGGACAAGTATCGAATATTTTTAAATATTTTTAAAAATAAAATAATTCCGATAATTTGTTGACACCTTCTTGATTCTATCCCGATACTTAAAAACCCTAACCCTCATTCTGTGTATAAATACACCTTCTATGCACATAAGACCCTCTGTTGATTAGAGTCACTAGTGAGGACCAATAACACAAGACATGATGAAATGCAAAATAATTAGGAATCAAGTACTCTAATAACCTTTTAAGTGGTTTTTTGAATTGTAAATTTATTTTTATTACTATTAAATATAAATATAATATATATATTCGCGTATCCCCGTATCCGTATTTTTGAAAAAAAATGGCGTATCAGAGTATCGCCGTATCCGTATCGTATCCGTATCCAAGTATCTGTGCAACGTAGGTTTGCAACGCTGCTACCCGATGACAAGCAAGTTTTTTAAGGTGAACCGGAGGGGGTCCTAAAACATAAGAGAGTACAAGAAGGGAAAAATGTACAACCAAAGTTCCAGCCACTCATCTAAAGGGGACGAAGAAATTTCTGCTTAACTGTCTCATCCACCAAATACTCCAAATCATCAAGATGATTATGTCCACGAAGGAAGGGAATCTAGTATTTGGGGTGGCTCTAATTGATGTTGAATGTGCAACTTTAGCTGATTCAAACATTCTTTTGCACAAGTGCAGTGGAGGAAGAGGCGCTGAACTATTTCTTCGCAATTTGTGATTCAGCAATTTCAGCAGCAAATTTAGCGCGGGGAATAGGTGCATACAAGAAACGAAGAATGAATTTTCTCAAACGAAGAGAGGGGGATATGTGGATAATGGAGACCTATGGTGTGTGCGAAAGGTGAGTTGCTTGAGCCCACTTCTTTTTATGTTTTTTTTTTTAAAAAAAAATGAATCGGGGGCAGGACTATGTTAAAAAATAAGAAGAACTAAAAATCAACAGAAGCAACTAACTCAACTATGGAAAAGACCAACACCCCTAAAAACCACAATTGGCTGCCACATAACACAATGGGACATACAGCATGCTGCCTTGTGCCTCAACTCAGCCGGGTTGCCCGTAAAGGATACTTGGCTTTGGTATGTCCGCATGTGGACCATATTTAAGTTGTTTATTGTGTGTTTAGCATGGTCTGTGTGTCAACTGCAGTGGTGTTGGTAGTGTTCAGTTTGTCTCCTGCTGACTGCTGCCAGTGGTCGGCATGTCAAAATGAGCATAGGGGACACCAGTATACATGTGGCAGTGGTTCTAGTATAAATAAAGTGATTCAAATAGATGAGGAAATATTTAGACTACTATTTACACAATGCAACAAATTATGCTTTGTAGCTTGCACATAAACTTTTTTGCTTTCATCACGCCACACCTTTATTTCCTCTCCCTCATCTTTTTTAATTGGATGGCTTTCCTCTCCTAAAGACCGATATCCACTTCATATACTAATGGCAAGAAGACCTACTTTTTTATCCGATCCTATCACTTGAAATTTCAAAGAAAAAGATGCAATGGGGAAGCCCTTATAGCCAGTATTTTGCGATTTTTGCCTGCCGATATCCACTTCCAGAGTGCTATCAGCCCGCTACAATCCATGCATTTGTCCTGGACTCCTGGGCATTGATTCAACCATGGACAAACAACTTAAATGTTAGCCTGATTTAGAGCATCACCACATCAATTCAATGTTGAAGTCTACTTCAATTATTCCACAATGCTGCCCTGGCAAATTTGGGTAATCCAGTGGCATTTTAAACAGGCCAGGTCAATGTTCATCCTTACATCAACACAACATCCATCACGGATCTTATGTCCGATGGGAGCCGCTTTTCATCATAGATTAACTTGTCATATATAGAGTGCAACAGCAGTTTCCACAGAGGGGGGGAAAAACAGCTAGAAAAAGTGACTACTACTAATGCCGGACGAATGGGCAATGCCAGGTGGATGATTGCTGCACTAAATCCGGCACATGGTGCCTGTTCTCCAAAGCCAAAGATGTCCTCAGGGAAAGGGCAGCAGCAAGCAGAATGCAGATCCTTCAATTCAGATGCTGGTGATGGTCCTTGTCCTTGCTAAACTCCACCGAATTAAGCTACGCAAACGTTTCCGAGAGCTTGGAGAAGCCGAGCTTCCTGAGCCGGCTGCTCACCGGGTTGCCACACTTGACGTCCACCACCTCAACGCCGTACACGCTTCCCTTCTTCTTCGCCTTGCCGGCGTTCAGGGTCCGGTCCACGAGTGCACTGTCAGACCGCAGTATTGGCGATTGAAGGTGTTTCTCCGAGAGACCCTCCTTGGCTTGCAGGCCTCTTCAGCGCCCACGCGGTCGGTTCTGTTATTGTTGTTGTTGCTGCTGCTGCTGGAGATGTCTGATGAGCTTTTCCTCAGCATCAGCTTCCGAGGAGTAGTGGCTCCACATGGAACTGAGACTGGACAGCCTTGGCGCCTCAGGCGTGGGGTACCTGCGGCTGCCTGTGGTGCCACCTTGATGGAGTCCAGTTCTCTTGTCATGAGTGAGCCGATGGTACCCATTGTACCTACTTTGATCGTGTCTCCCTCGCCATGGACGACCTCGGTGGCGCAAGGCATGATCTGTTTCAGTCAGACAAATGACTAGCGACCGGTTAGTTTTCATGCAAGTAGCAGTTGAGCAAAGCTTGAAGCAACAACTGGATCAAGCAAGCAAGAGCTGTTGAGTGGTGAAAGGCTGGCAGTGTACTGGTGTGGTTAAAAGCAAGGAAAAAGGTTGCGTGACAAGAGGAACAAAATCATAGCATTTTTAGTAGTGTGCAGGAAGAGAAGGGTAAAATTGCAGGCAATTGTCGCCATGATTGCAGTTTGTAAAATAAAACGAAGAGAGTGATAAGCTTGCAATGATTCAACAACCATGATAGCACAGTGTCGACCCACCTGTCTTCCTAATTCAAGAGTTATGATAAATCCACACAAGCGAATCTAGCATGTATTTGGTCTTACTTCAAGAAATACGATACCCACACAACAATTTTTGCAGAAAAGAACATTAAGTTGAAATTACTTGATACTGTACAGTATTTACACAGTGAAAAACATAATACTACATTGCTGGAAATGCATCATTGATCAGTCAAGTTAACGCTATAATTAATGTAGTGCTGACAATTATTTCACCTAGATTGGGACGTCTCAACAATATCAGAAGTGTGGTGACCCTGAAATAACAGGAGTTAATGGAAGCCGACCATGGAAATCGATGTGCCAGCTTTTGAGGAATTCAGTGGTTTCTAAAGGAGGATCCCACCAACAAACTGAGGTGTAAAGATGCACCACGCCCAAACCCCGTTGCTCCCCACCTTTGCATCGCCTCCTTTCTGCCCCAATTTGCTCACTAATAGTGCTGCGAGCTTTTGAGGACATGCATGTATTGTGTAGGCCACTCTGGCTGGGTGGCCTGCCCTTTCTTTCATCTCCTAGGAAAGAAAGGTTGTAAACGATTCACCACCAAGAGCAGCAAGGGAAAGAAGCAGCTGGTGGCAAGCATCCAGAATCACTTCTCTTGCCTCTTGGTCATGGGATGCTCCAAGATGGCAAAGCAAAAGAACCTACCATCCCCTGACCCCCTTTCTGCCTTTGGATTCTTGCTTGCTTTTTATTCAGTCACTGGATTCCTTAAGGGGACTAATTTAATGAACAAATCAAAATGTGGCTCCACTAAAAATCATGTGAGGTTGTTCACCAAACTCGTCCTATAAATATGTGAATTAAAATGAAACAAACAAGAACTGTATAACACAGATTTGGAAGAGGTTTCCTTGAGGAATATAGAAATCAATGAGTGCAAACGACAAGAGTTGCAGGCTTGCAGTAGTACTCTACTTCCGTTCCTGGATTTGGGACAAGATTTTGACTTTTGGGGCCAGATGTTGTACTTGGTACCACGAGATTGAAAACCAAAACTCAGAAGGCAGATTGGTCTAGAAGAATACAAGGGCCAGGACTCTGAACCCCCAGATTAGTTGAGGTGCGCCATGAGGCACAGCCGCACAGCAAGATGCAAAGAACTACTTAACCCGTTTGCTGAGAGAATGCACTGGAACCATTAGTGCTTCATTAGTTCAGGAAGCCCCTCAGGCATCGGCAACACAGGGAGCTAGAGAAGAAGGATTGAGAGAAACAATTCGAGCCAAGATTTGGGAGGAATGGCACAGAATAATCCACAGATTCGCTCAGCAAATCGGAAGTATTTCCCCGCTGGAGGAGATTCCACTGGCTATTAATTCCAATCGAAATCTAATCTTCACTCGCCAAGAGCAAATACTCGCTACTGCTTGAACAGATCACGCAAGGCACAGGTAGCTAGAAACTGGCAACAGATCACACGAGGAGCATGAGCATGAGCCAGCCAGACATACCTGCCCACCGGTTCTCCAAAGGCCGCACGCCGGTCGCTGGGGACTCGAGTCGAGGTGGAGGCGCAGCTCGGGGAAGCTCGGTGGTGAATGGGGATAGCCCTGTCACATTCAAATGGCCCCGGCCGGTTGCGTGCCTTGAGGAGCGCAACGCAACTGCCTTCGGCTGACTCTCCTCTCCCAATTTTATGCCGCCTGCCTCGTGCTGTCCTTGTTCTTCTTCCTCGGGGAGCCTCCTCTGCCCACATTTGTCTTTACTCAATGTCATGTCACTAGTGATTTGGCGCGCGCCCACGCGCGCGGGTGTATCGCCACGCGTGTGTTTTGGATAAATGTATAAAAACACAACTGAAAACGGACAGAAGTCTTCGTTCCACTTCCTACACACAGTGTGGCAACAATATATACACAATACAATAGTCTTTAGATTTATGCGTGATAGGCCATCATATTTGGAAAATGAAATAATTTTACCAAAGAATGAATATGACATGCTTTGTCGAGGAGAAATAAGCCCTTCTTACAAAAGATAACAAAGCATATTGTACAAGATGGTACACCATTCTTAATAATTGTCATTGCAAATTTCTATTAAAGACACAATTTATGTTACGTTCACAGTGAAAAGCACAAGATGCCAGATACAACGATGGCAGCGAATGATGACACAGTGCTGCTCGTGCGATGAATAAGCCCTGAGTAGGCCATTCAAATGCTAGTCCAATAGCAATGGCAGCTCCCCGATAAATCCAGGTGATTACAATCCATCCTGAACATATCAAATGCAGGCCGAACAAATTAGGGGAACTCACTAAGGAACTGGCGAGATTTCATCACATCACTAGGTACATGCCCATGTGTTGCTACGGGTACTATATTTCACATGTTCTTATATATGAAAGGAACGACTTACATGCATCATAGTTGGACAATCATTGTTCGTTGAGTACCTAAACACGTTGAGCATAGGAACAGCATAGGAACTATGGTGTAATTTTTTGGTAATCTAAATTACTGAGAATTGCAATGCTTTTGCTGATCAGAATGTTAATTTATTTCAGGCAATTAATGACTTCTATGTGCTAATGAATGTAGATCTTTTTTCTATCTAGTACTCAAACATGTGAATAAAGACATAGTTCACAGGTTTCCTTGTTCACCACCCTGATTCTGCCAATGCACCAATGCCACCTCAGTTATGTACATTTATCTCTATTCTTGTCATGTGTCTAAAGAAGCATATACAAATCATAGCATTAGTCTAAGTTTTAATTCAATTTTATAGCTGATTCTGTAGTTCAGGAAAACAAATCTTGTGTGTAGAATTATATTATGCAGAAGAATAGAAGCTCGACAACGCTTTTTTTAGTAGAAATAAATTGGCCAATATAAAAACCCTTGATCATGGTGCAGATTTCTTACAAGACAAGCACCAAACCAAAGTAAATTGAGTTCTCAGTTTCAGGTTACAGGAATATGAGATTGATAAAAAAAAAACTTCAGTCTCAGATCTCAGTTTCAGGTTTCAGCACCCAAAGTGACACTTGAGTGGGCGCTGTTCACAACTTGATATACCTGTTCCAAGAAATTGCATCTTTGATTGATAGAAATAGAACTAAACAACACATGTCAACTCTTAAGACACTGCAAGAAACTGACAGGATGTCCAATATTCATGTGTGTGAGTTTTCAGACTTTTCAGTAAGCAATTTTCTACTAATCTTTTACCATCTGAATTGATGGAAGCAATTGATTAAAATAGTCCTAGAAACCACTTCCTTTTTACCAAAACATCAAACAAGCAGCAAACATCAAGTCTTCCTTCTCTACTCTTTCTTCAAGAACACAATAACTCGTCAGTAAGGCAACGCCTCTCTGCACCTGAACAAAACAATATTAGACCAGAAGTAGGAGGTCACGTACCAGTTTTTCTCTCGCTTACGATCCGCTCTGTTTCCCCAAATCATATGAAGCATCCACGCTCCACTTGTTTAAGGAGTCTAAGGAGGAACCGGACGCCACCTTGCTCGTTGAAGAATGTCAGTCACCCACCTTACCGGAGGAGACAATTCAGGGCCACGAACCCACAAAGCTCCAGTGATGGTTGGGGCATCCATGGTGGTGGCGGATCTAAAGCCCAAACGGTAGCTATTACCATCTGTGAAAAGACATACAGTGGAAAGAAATACATCTGTACAAGCATATTACCATCTTTGTTTTGGCATGGCACATTAATTTGTTACTCTTTTCCGTTTCAAATCCATGGTACTTCTTTTTTAGCTGAAAAACAGGGGCAAAGGCAGTGGCCTACAGGCAGATTCAAACAAAGATACATCTGCAATTTTTATTATCATATTCAAAAGTAAAAAGCGACACATAAATCTTAGGCCACAATCATGAAACTAAGCAAGATGTGATATAATAGGCCACCAAAGAGCAAACACTAAGCTGATCCTATTGGAAATCAAGCTCACGCTGATCCGAAGTTGAGTAAGACATAAAGTCCATCATGCTTGGTAATATAGTTTACAGAATAGTGGCAGTACTTGATAACAAGAATATAACTCTGAACTTGTTCGGCATCACATTAGTGTAAGACCTTAACGGACAGGGGAAGCTTTCCATACCAATGTCTTTAACTTTCTGAAGCTTTTCATTATTCATTTCTTGAGAATGAAGCTCTATCCTTGATAAAAGCATCAGCATAAGCTGTAGAGACGAAAAAATGGGGATTTGAGATTCGAGAAGTTAACTGTGAGACCGCTTAAGATATGCCCATACACTTTTAAGTAGGGGAGAGGCATAGAATAGGGTGATGAGATAATTTTAATCCATCTGTACCTTCCAAGCTAAGTCAATGTGTATAGTTGAGGCTGGGCAACTGTTTGGCCATGAGAACCTGTTGGAAAACAGATTGGTGAACCTGAAATACAGAAGACAAATGCTTTTGTCAGTTGTAGATAACGACAGGCAACTGAACTGATTTTTTTGGCATTGAAATAAAATAGACATAATTGACAACAGGGCAGAGGACCTGACATTATATCAAACATCAAAGAACGCAGCTAAGTATTGAAATAAAATAGACACAATTGACAACAGGGCAGAGGACCTGACACTATATCAAACATCAAAGAATGCAGCTAAGAGACTATCGGCAGTGGACAATGTATCTCTGGCAATTCTACACTCATTCCAAAAGAGAACATGTTTTTTGTCTGTACTCACTCAAAGAATGCAGCTATGTTTAATGCTGATTTTTCTGCAGGTGGCCCATGGGCATCAGCAAGCACCTAGTCAAAGTCAAGAAACATTAGTTCAGACCTGAAATAGGCACTGGACATAATTTGAAAGATTTTTTTAGTTGTAATCATCCTAGGGATTGGCCAGAGCAATATACATTCTTTAAAGAAACAATGGCTGCAAACACACCGTAATGATATGGAAGATTTTTTTTTAAAGCAACAAATACCAATGCTTTGGCCCCTATTTTTATATGCGCCTTAGAATTCATGCACCAATCTGTATATTAGTTAACATAAGCAATTTAGAAGCATAAACCCTCATGATTATGGAACCAGAGCCTTGCACACATGAATCATGAGGCCAAGAAAGAAGCAGATGGCATGTGAATAGTTATGAACCTAAGTTTGAACAGGCAGTAGTAGGCACGTCAGAGAATTTGAAATCCAATGTGTAGTATGAAAACAAATACAAAAGAAATATATTTAACCATGCAAGGTAGTCATAGCCTAACAAATCAAAGTCAGATAATGACAAACTTTTTTTATGATAAAAATGCCAAGAACATTAACCTGATATGGGAGAAGAAAAACTTCAGTTGACAAACATAATGTGGTTGTACACAAGGATACCATACATACTGACACAAATCTAAGGAATCACACGTATGTTGATGGCACAAAAATTCTAGAAACAAGAGTTAAGTGGAACAGATAGTTATCGTGTAGCAGCTTCCTTCACAACCTACAGCTATAATAACGACTACACTTTCGTTACTCAAAGACGAAGAATATATAGAACATGTACGGAGGAAATTCTATATTTCCTACAGCTCTTCATCTACAGTTTTGCAATTGGAAGTAGCTTTACAACATGTCTGTTAGTGTTATTTGCACAGGCTAAATAACATCTATTTTGATATGTTTTAAATAGCTCTCTTGTAAGGAGTTTGTTACATAGCTTGAGACTGGAGGCAACCATAGGAGCAATTTAGAATGGTTGACTCTATTTGAAACACACATCTTCATAGTAGCTTCTCAAATGAAGAGTTCATCAAATAGATGAGCTTCAGCCATGAACACAATGGTGTCACCTTACTCAGTTAGGGACGGTAGCTCAAAGACCATCAGATCCTAAATTGTACTGGATTTTACTAAGCACGCATTACTATTATTGCTAGGCCCGCTGTTTTACGACAAAAACTACAGCCGTATTCTCCCCATTGCTTATAGAATAACCAGGCTTCACTGCAGCGTCATTATTATAAGAGGACATTAACTACAGTTTGAAGTAACACGTGGATCAGTTTGGCTCCAGCGAAAAATTTGTGCTATCCATTGTCCACAAAGAATCATTAAATATTTATCTTAAGATGGAAGAAATTACCTTAGGCCTTAGATACCCATGAACCTAGAATGTTGCAACTGGACCGAAATCCATCTTAACATCCCAAAGCTGTAATAGTAGACAAAGTACAGGTAAGAGAAAGGAACACATGAAACAAATTTTACAGTGATAATCTTACTCATGAACCTTTGCGTGCCCAACTGGAAACTGGAGATGCATGCTATGTAGATTGTAGAGCTTTACTAATCACACATAGTTGTCTGATGGGCATAGAAATAAAGCTCATAAAAGAATGAATACTTTTAACTCAAGAAAGGTATCAATAAAGAACATTAGCTCGTGCTAGTCAATGACCAATTGAACAAAAAGTAAAGTGGCTGCTAACATACAGGGAATGCATAAGTCATGTAGTTGTCATAGGCATGGTAAAACCCGAAAGGAATGGCAGTATATCAATACCAGAACATATTCAAACATGGCAATATTACTGGTAAGGCCAAGCTTCCCAGACATGCCTTAACAAAGGCCACCCCTGTCACACAAGCACCGGATCTTGATAGCAGAAACAATACAAAAGTTAGCACCTTTAATGTGGCTAGGATATGTTGGATCCTTTCATCAGGCGTGTTCGATGCCCTAGAATCTGATTGACAACACTAAATGTGCCAGGCTATCACATATCACTGTAAATAGCATCGATGATCCATGAAGATAGATTTCGTGAGAGGGTATGCGATGCAACAGTGCTCTTTTGAATCATAAAACTGAAGATGTCAAATTAACCACCTTCTACAGCCTCTTGGTCTTTAATAACATCAATCCGGAAAAACTTTAAAGTAAACTCATTCAGAACAAGCTAATCAAGGAAAGAGAGAACAAAAGAATGTCAAACGATAGTGGTAAGCTCAAAGTGCTACCAGATTTTTCCAACCACGCTGGCCTAGAACTTTTTGATCCGAGGTGTGTCACCCCAATCGTAGGCCAAAGACACGTGAGCTCGAAATGTTAACATTTGAATCCCACAAACCAAAATGAAGGCAAAGGTTGCTGAGATAACAGACTACCAAAACTTGAGGTGTGAATTTTATTTTCAACAATGAAACAGGTTCATCCATCAGCCAACTCAACAGTACAAGATAATAGTGATGTATGACCAGTCAGTAGCATGGTTATTTGATAAACTCAGCAGCCACCCAAATCTAAATGTATAGTGTTAGCTGCCATGAATATAGGAATGCTAACCACAATGGTAGCAACTGCAAAATATAAGCATGGCAGGGGCAGGTTGTAGACCTTTTATTAGCATGTATCTGACCAAAATTTAAATAAACTTGAGAGGTAGGTACTCTTTCAGATGCAAGATAAACTGGAAGACATAAAATTGGAAGATAAACCAAAGCTGTCTTCTCAAAATTGAAATAAACTTGAGAAGCAAGATAAGCTGAGCATCGCTGATTTTGTATGTCCTCACATGTAGGGCAAAAGCTCTTTTAGCAAATAATCAACATAAATTACTTACCAGCTAGGCATCTGTATTTTTACCATAATTTTTTTGACCATAAATTATGTAGCAGCCAGGCATATATGAATTTAGTAGGCATGCACCAACAAAGGAAACAGATACAACTAAACAGTGCAGTGTACTAAAAAAATCAAACAAATCTCATACCAAGGGACTAAACAGGAGAACAATAAATCTAGGGACAAATCGCCTCAAGATTAGTAGCCATCCCAGGAGAGGTTAGAAGGAACAGGGGGAAGGGACGAAACCGAGTTAGGGAACAACGGAGCAGCCAGGAGCAGATCGCGTCGCGCGGCCCGCCGAGACGACGCGAAGCAGGAGGAGGAAGAGGAGGGGTGGCCGCAGGCACCACGCCGCGCGCACCATCATCGCCGCCCTGCTCGCGTTGGGCAAGAGAAGAAACCATGGTTAGGGCTAGGGTTGAGACCGCGCCGGTGACGAGGTGGGAGGCAGGCGAGGGAGGGCGGAGGAAGAGGACAGTGGGAGAGGAAGGGAGAGTAGAGGAGGGGGGGGGGGCGGCACGCGCGGCGGCGGAGGCGGCGGCGGCGGTTGCAAGAGCCACGGGAGGAACACGGAGACGAGGTGGAGGCGTGATTTTTTTTTTTTTTTTTTTTTTTTTTTTTACGGCAGGAGCTGTATATATTGGTAGGTGACTGGGGGTGTTTTGCATACCACCGAACCGCTCATCACGG
>JADLZK010001104.1:0-20165 GCA_015847255.1 Hyparrhenia diplandra
TTATAACCACTGCCGGACATATTATTATATATAATGCGTTGCCACACAATTCCGTCTCTCTCTACGGTGGTGGCAGCGCACTGCCGAGGGGGCGAGCGACGAACCACGGCGCACGGGGCGCAACTATATCATTGATGATTGATTTGCTACGCTCGCCGCATATAGTACACTCGTATTTGGATCGCGCTCAGTGTCCGTCAGGTAAATCGCGGACTCCGCGCGCGTACGCCACCGAGGCTCCAAGTTGGCCAGTTGTTCCTCTCGTTGATGCAGCGCCGGAGGATCTTCTGCTCCGAAAGGTGTCCTCCCAGCCGCAAATGCGAACAGAAGCACGTCGTCACGCATCCGGAGGCGGCATAGTTTCGCTCGCTTGAATGGAGGCTAGGGTTTTTCCTTACTCATACCGTACATATTACGCTTCCCAAGAAGCAATCTCAACCGCTGAATCCAACCTCCGAGATCACGCGCACGTGCTACTCGGGCCGTCGTCGGTTTGACGCTTTGTTGGGCTCCAAATTCATCCTCCATGTGGGAAGCGACAGCCCAACAAAAATCTATTCCTAATCATACACAAACTCACAAAGACGAGGTTCTGCGCTCTCTTGCTTTCCACTTCGCGAAATGTCACCAGCATAGGTAGCCTCCAGCTTTTGCAGTGCTTTGTCCTCGAGTGAAATGGACCCTTCCGACTGACCTTCCATTCCAGCTCTTAAGCTTCATTGCCATGATAAAGCCTCAATCCGTACACGCTAGAATGCATCGACAACACTAGCCTTCACACAACCAAAAGTAATCGGCCGCTGGATGTGTACACAAAAAGAAATCGCCTGAAAACCACAAGCAGTCATCCCGACAAAGAAAGTTTCAATAGTCCATAAACCCGCACTATCAATCAGGTCAGCTGAAAGTGCCACAAGAAACAAACAAGCTCGCTGGCATTAGTCTTATGAAGTCAGCATCTCAATCTTTTAAAAATATGATAGATGACAAGCTAGACGTTCATGAGTAGAGTTCCATCATTGTAAACTCTGGACAATGTACAAAAATACGACACAAAGAGTTTACATGTTGGTCGTAATGCCTAGTCCACACACAACGCATGCTCATAAAGATCAACAATACTCTCTATCATGCATATCCCTGATGTGCACAATGTCAAGGTAGAGCCCGCCACAAGGCAAAAATGTTACTTTTATGCCCTTGGAAGCCCGGCCTCTAGTTTCGTTTTCGCTGGCGCTCATCCACATATTCGTAATCGATTTGGCATGCTCGTCTAAAATTCTATTTTCTCCCTGAACTTTAGGAGATATACAGACACATCATCCTACCTGATATACAGACATTATTAGCTTTCAAACCAAGTGTGGAATAATAGAAACGCCGAGTAGGGCTCAAATAAAAATAAAAACTTCTGGAATGGCCCTTCCATTCCCATCTTGCTTCATGCCCATCATAATAAAGCTCAATCCAGTGCGCGTAATGCATTGACAACACTAGCGTTCACACAACCAAAGTAATCACTTACACTTGTATGCATTAATGGAATGGCTACACTTTACACTTGGTGGATACATCATGGGGAACCATTTGGAGGTTATACTATAGAAAATGAGGGCCTTTAGTCCGATGAACCAGCTCAGTATCAATGATGATCTTTGCATGAGTGTGGATGAAGAAGATGGCCATGATGATGGAATTTATGATATGGTGCACGAGGGAATTGTATACAAATGAAGATGAAGGGTAAAAGAAAAAGGTCTATGTTTGCAATTATATTGGAAGAGATGAAGCGAAAGAACTCAAAAGAGACTATAAGGGTGGCATCTCCCACGACGAGACGAAGTCCTCTGTGTTTTTCGCCCCAGCTCTCTCTCGAAAAATAGAGTAGCCAATAAGATACGACTATGATGAGGAGCTCGCTAAACCATTACTTCCTAGCGACTTCATGTGTACAATTTAAAAATGACAAAGATATCCAAGAGTTTGCTAAACTAGTTTGCCATCCTTGGATTTTTGCAAACGACTTGGCTCAACGAGAAGAGGTAGTTCATTTGGGACGCCCATCGATCGTACGTGGGAACGTAACCGATGAGAAGAGAGGTAAAGGAAGGGTGGAAATATAATTTAGTTTCACTCCTCAGTGGCCTCACATGCAAGTTTGCTAGAGTGGGAAGTTTGTAGATCTGGGATTGGCTTAGTTAGTGGAAAATGAAATGCGCTTTGGGATTAGATTCGTGTTTATGCAAGAAGATGTGCCTTCAGCAACGCTTAGATCCTTATGCTTCTTGGGACTCCTAATCCTTTTAGTAATCTCCCTCGCCAAGGTCTTTTTGGTTTGTACTCCAGGATCAATCATCGAAAAAGGATTTTAAGACGACTGAAAATTATTGAGCAATGTTGTACAAGCTAGATAGCAAACCATTCAAAAAAAACCCTTCAAAAAAAGGAAGGATAATGCACTTTTACAATCTAGATTTTGTGCTTTACCCAAGAAGATATGCTTCCACCACTTTAATCTCAGATCTGCAACCACCAAAAAAGAAAAGAAGATGTGCTTTCCGCGACGGACCCCCCCAGATCTGCAAACCACCAAAAAGAAAAAAAAAAAACTTCTCAGATTTGTTATTTCTAGAACCACATGAAAACCATATCTAGCTACATGGATGATGAAAAGAGGTGCACCGGCCCAGATGGAGACTTTAAGGCTAGAAAACCCCCTCGTGGAATGGACCGCTTCTCTACTCTTGTTTGCTTGAGATGAGTTTGGAAAAGTCAGATCGAGAAGATGTGAGAAGAGTACTAGTACAGAGAGGGGTGTAGTAGTGGAAGGAACTTAAGGAAGAGACGAGAGAGTGAGAGACTACTTAGAGAAAAACTGCCCATAGTAGCACTATAAAGAACCGAGGTGGCAAATCGTGAGTGTTCATGCGCATATCATAGTCCTACCTAAGCACGTAAAAAGGGCTTAATTATAACTTGTGTGCTATTTCAAAAATTTCAAAACATTGTTTGGAGTAATAGACTATGGGAGAATTAGAATTTGGCCTTAAAAGTTTGTCCTACTCTATCCCAACTACCATCATTTGGGCCCGCTTTGTAATTTTATCTAAATATATCCATGTGATATCTTGTTTTGAAGAATTAATTGAAACAAATTTAATGGTGTAATCAAAATTTAATGCTCGGTCACATACAACAAGTAATTCTATCATGCATATCCCCCTCGATGTGCACAAGGTCAAGGTAGAGACCTGCGACAAGACAAAAATGTTGCTTTATGTCCTTGGAAGCTGAACATTAGTTTCGGGCCAGTCAGGCATCCACATATTCAAAATCGATTTGGCACGCCTCGCCCTAAATTCTATTTCTTCTAGAACTTTGGCATTTGTAATAAAGAAGTTGACAAATTCCACGCCTCTTCCCCGCCTTTGTAATCTAACAAAGCACTTCTTAAGGTGGCTTTGAAGACAATCAAGATATATGTTTTTCGTATCGGGTATTTTAAAATCTCGCGTCACCATAAAACAGGAATATCGGATATATCGAAATTTATTGGCGTATACAAAAAAACTTCCGGACCAAATTTATAAAAAATATTTATTTTGTTCAAAAATCATGTACATCTATTCTATACCATTTTAGATAAAAAACAAATGTAATTGCAAAAAGTACCAACTCAATGTGACTGAGCAAGAATAGCACCTTCAAAGACAATACCAAATAATATAGGTGCACTAGTCCACAACATAATTCAAGTCCCAAATATTAGTCCAAATATTACAAAAAAAAGATACAGTCTAAAAACATCACTAGTCCACAACATAGCAGAATCAATAGAGGTCCACGGTTCCAAACATGCATAAACTAGGATAGTACGTAGCCCTAGATATTACAAATTCCACAACAAGAGTGCCAAATATTACATAACAAGGCACAATCCAAAATACAAACAAGTTGCACATGGCAAAATGAGTCCATATCAAGACGGTACATTCATGTCAAATCACCGCATTTTAGCAAACAATATAAGTTAGAATTCATACACTAAAAAGGCCAAGTCGACATTTCACTACCATAGTTAGTCAATTGCATGCTAGAAGTGGAAGAAACGCACATCACCTCTTTCACTAGTACAAGTTCTTATCAGTGGACTTTCTTCATCCTTTTCGATCTTGCATGAAGAGGGGAGGAGGTTGGCCGTGCATTTGTCGCTGCCTTGCTCTTATGGCCAGCAGCAGTCACCTTTACTACCGGTGTCATCAACCAGTCAACCACAATGCCACGCCTCGAAGCCACACTCTTGCCTTTAGCACTAGCCGAAGCACGAGCTCCATCACCACCATTGTACTAAGTAACAAATTAAAAAGTCATGAATTAGCATAGGGCACCAAATTATCTCGTGTCACTCTCAATGTTTTCAAGTGGAGCGTGGACCAAATTATTCCTCGCCGTAATGAAATTAGCATAGGCCACTAATTGTTTGGAAATTCATATTCATTCATATAGCAATAAAAAGTACCCGCATTAAAAACCCCAAGGAGAAGTGCCTAGGCAATAAGTTACATGTGGATTATGTAGCAGTAGCAGCTCTTTCTATGTGATGCAAAAACAAAATCAGATAGTGCCTTGGAGCCAAAAGCTCCGCTCATCGGCTAGCAAAACAAAGCTCCAAAGGTAATATACATCCACATATAGCTAAACAGCTTAGCCAAGAATCGACAACCATTTTTACTTTTCCCTAAATCAAACTAATGAGAGTGTCATCAGCCGTATGCAAGCTAGAAGTGTTGCACTCGTATATATGCAAAGCAGCCTTTTTGCATCATCAATCAATATGCTTGGCACAAGAGCATGCATATGTGGCTGTTGCCATTGTGCGATCGGCAGCATGCAAGACATCCGACTTGAAGATCCCTTTACGACTTCAATCACAATATGCTGGCAGCATCGAGTATCACACACACACACACGCCCTAATTTGAGGGATCCTACGCAGACTCTGCCACACAATACGGTGATTGAGGATGCAAACCTTCGTGATGGTTGGATGCCTGGGCAAGTGTGGAAGGAGCCGCCGCCGCGTTGGGCAACCAACGACGCCTCGCAGCTGGAGCCGATGGATCGGGCGGCGCCCGGGCCGAGAGCAATGCAGAGGGCACCACCTGCGCCCGTCGCGCTCGGCAGGCCGGATGGGCCGGCGCGAAGCGGGACGGCCGCCGGCTGCCGCGGCGCCGCCGAGCCGCGGACGAGAGCCGGGTGGGGATCGAGCCGCCGGGCAGCGCCGCCGAGCGGGACGGGAGCCGGGCGGCGCGACGAGCGGGATGCGGCGCTAGCGAGCCACGGGCCGCTGGGAGCGGGCCGCCGCACGGCGGCGCCGCGGTGGAGCGGGGCAGGGCCGGAGCCGCCTCGTCTCGCGTCCGCCGGAGCGCGGCGCGCTGTGCTCGCTCTCTCTCTATAGAAGGTGGCGCTGGTTGGGAGTGAATGAGTGAGTTCTAGGGTTAGCCGGGGCTTTATTTGGTGGCAAATAATGTGTCATGGCTCTCACAATATTTGGGCCCAAATTTTGGCGCCTACAGCTTTCAAAAATTCCGAAATTTTTAGGCGTAGTAGGAGCAGTATACCTGAACCCTAGCGGTAGACGCTGATATTTCGAAATTACGGAAATTTCGCCCAAAATTTTTTCGTGATGCTTTCACCCTTTGACTCGGCCTTCAAAGATACCCGCAAATGAAACAAACAAAAATGTCCGAGCTCGAACACCTGCAAAACGTAGTGACAACGATTGCACAGTTTGACTAAATGAAACTTTCTATTCGGATATAATTCGGATTACACATAAAACAAATTCAATTCATAAATCTCAAGAAATATCACCTACATTTGAGCTGATGTAAAAATCTCTTCAAGCAATATAAGCTATGAAACTAAATGTGGAATGTAAGGTACATATAAATTTTTGATCCAAAATGTTAGTTACCTCTCACATAGAGCTTTTGAGGGCAGGGGAAACATTTTCAGAAGACTAACAACATCATTAATGTCGTGAGATTGAATGCACACAACCAAAACTTTAATAGTTCCCATCGAGATGACATTGGAAACGGAAGCGCACTCACGTACCGCCTGTGTCACCGCGAAAGTATCCATCGCTAACCCTCGCGGCGAGTTCATCTAAATTTCTAATAATTATATTACAACTCAACACAGGGAAAATGAAACACATGCTGTAAATTAAAGCAGAACCGATGTTTACACAACAATATGACAAATGAAACCAAATAAAAAGCTAGTTTAGGGACATCTTGCAAATCCCTAATGAAGGCGCATGCCGCTAAGCCGCCAATTTGAACGGCGTAAGAGTATGAACTCAAACGAGGCGTAATCGAAGCGGAGAGCACCTTACTTCCACGCCGCCCTCGCCGGGCTCGGGTCATGCATTCTTCCCGCCATACACGTTTGCGGGAGTCGCCGACGCCAACTCGCATAACCGCGGGCGGTGTAGGACATGAATCAGAGGTTGCTGAGGCACACAAACCGCTGAGGTCCGGCCTCGGGCAAAATACGGGCTTTCGGCAGAGATGGTTCGGCCCACCGCCGCCGTGCTGCGGGCCGCCGCCGATTCCATGGAGCAGCGCCACGCTTCAGGTCCGCGGGGTTCGGACCGCATGACAAAGATCGCCAAGAAGTAAGCCGCCGCCGAGTCCCCAAAGATCGCGCTCTCCCGAGGAGCTCCGCCCCTTGGGATCCCTCGGCCGCCGTCATCTTCACCATCCCTCAGAGCATATGGCCTCCGGATGCTCGGCCTTGAGGAAGCATCACGCCGCCGAGCTCCTGTGGGAACTCTTTGTTTCGCAGGGCAGCGCAGCCAGCATCGAATCGGGCGGAGCTGACGACGAGCCGGATCGCTCTTGGTGTCGGGTGTATCGCCGAACTCTGCCAGCGACGCGACGCAGCTCCATGTACATTGCATCGGCAACTTGTTCCTTCGCTGGAGGCAGCTGCTGAGGATCTCCCGCCGAGCAAAGTCCTCCCGGAGTGCAAATAGCATGTCGCCACGTGATTTGCCGCCATCGCCTTTCTCCTTCATCGCTTTGGGAGGGCGCGAGGGGGAGGGAGGTGCAGGAGGAGGAGGGAAAGCGGCACGTTGTGGGGATAATAACGAGGAGTTGAAAGCGCGAGTGGGAGAGGAGTGAACTAGTAGTGAAGACAAGGCGGACGGGTTAGACACGTATATGATGGACCTGTGTAAGGCACCTATTTTATAGTATTTCAACGCACTTGGAGTGTTGGTTACCGCTTAAAGGACACAAAATCGTCTCCACTCCTTCAAGATCTACCGCGCGACAATAATGGTAAGTTGCCGGCCAGGAGTCCAACCAGGGACAACTCTTCCCCGCCCCTTAAGAAGCATCAAGGAGGAGAATGTATTATGACTTATTTAGATTTAGATTGTGTGAACGATGAACCAAGCCAAGTTCTCAGGCCGCCTCGCTGTTTTGGGTGTGTATATGTTGGTGTTCGCCTTTCTTTATATATTATATTATATTATATTATATTATATTATATTATATTATATTATATTATATTATATTATATTATATTATATTATATTATATATAATGTCCTAATCTACCTTTATGGGAATATTGTAAATATTATGTTTGCCTATATGCTTCAATGTTGATGCGCTTGATTTCTTGTCATAACCTCATAAGTGTTCATCCGCATGCATGCATGAGATGAATGATAGTCATATGCATGTCTTTAGCGCGGTAATCGCACCATTTGATGGTTATTGTTTGTCACCGATGTGACTATTAGTTTTTTTTTTGGTTTCTTTGGTCATATGTATGGTTTCAAAAAGGGTAGACCTATTCGACCAAGGCTATCGCTTCAGACTCGAGTAGTTATCCCTCGCCTCAATAAAACCACGCTGCACATGTGTTCATACTTGTTTATCGCTTTGAGTATGTTTAGATACCATATATTAACGCAGTCTAGATTTTACTACGCAAATTTTTGAAGGAACCCATATTTTTCATATATACAAAAACATATCACTACCGGCCAGATATAAACAAAGTATATCCACATACTCTTACGTATCCACCTACCCTAGATAGTCTAGTATGATCATATACTTAATCCCCATACACTCGCAGCAGCCTTTACCATGATATCCAGTGGCAGGCCCCTACCGTTTTGAACTAACTAAAAAATGTGTTATAACTCACAAAACCAAAAATCAAATTAAATTCTCGACACAACACCATTGAATTCCTTTTAATAAATCCTCGCAAAACAAGACCTCATATGGATATATTTTGATAAAATTATAGTTGGCCCCTAATGATGATAGTTGGTAGTATATTAAATAAAAAGTAAAAAAAAAAAAAAAGAATGGTAAAAGGGACAAACCCATGAGACGATGGTCAAAACATGAGGTTCAAAAAGTTAAAATCCATTAAACTCCATGAGACGGGAGGGAGTAGTGATATTCTAACTCATCTCGACACAAATAAAAACTAAATAAATGTAGCTAGTTTTGGGGACGGACACATTGCTGAAGGCGCATCGCCGCGTACATCTAATTCCGCAAAATCGACTAGATTACGAACTCAAGATCGATGCGGCATCGAAGCGCCGCAGCATCAGATGACGGTTCCTCCGCCTCGTAGCGGTGGCGCACGCCGCTGCATCCTTCCCGGCCATGCACAGACGTGGGATCGACGACGACGCTGGGCCGCTCCGCACCGCCGGGATCAAACTCACAGGTTGGGCTGCGTAAACGCGCAGCTCGCGGCGAGGTCCCTCCCCGCCTACCAACGCGCGTTTCCTCAGCAGATATGGTTCGCCTCATCACTGCCGCCGCTCGGGCCGCCGCTGATTCCATGGAGCAGCCTGGGCAGCTTTGGTCCGCGGGTTCCGACTGGGCATAACAGATTTTCGCTAAGAAGTAAGCCGGTACGTCCGCAAAGATTAGCGCTTTTCCCGAGGAGCTCGCCCCTTGGGATCCCACGGCGCCGCTGTATCCTCACTCATCCCCTCGTAGCAATATGGCCTCCGGACGATTAGCCTCGAAGCGCGCTCGCTAGAGCTCCTGTGGAAATCTCTAGTGCATCGCCAAAGCAAACTGACGAATCCGACGGAGCTGACACGAAGCTGGACCGCCCTCGATGTCAGCGTGTATCGCCGAACTTGCGGCAGACGCGGTCAAGAAGCATGTACGCTATTCTGGATTCGTCCCCGCTGATGCGTGCCGGAGGATCTGGCCGTCGAGCGCTTCCTCCGCAACGCAGCAGAAGCACAGTCGCCATGGCATCTCGCCGCCATCGCTCAGCGGTGTTGCCGAGCCTCTTGCCCTTCTATCTTCCTCGCTCGCCTCCTTGCCCCTCGAGTATCCGGCTTCTTTGCCCTTCCGCATCGCAACACGAGGGAAACCGACTGCCGCCACGACGCACCCCCGTATGGGCAACAATGAACCGACGGCCGCGCCGAAGTCACTAATAAAAGTAATAAAGGATGTTCTTTGGTCAAACAGTTCGATGAATATAAAAATCATCATCAAAATACTCGCCGCTGGCGCAACCGTTATCACGAGAGCACGAGAGCCTTTTCCACCCATGTACCTCCTTTGACTACTGCACGCGTATAGGGCCTTGCATGCTAATCTCTTTAGTGTAATCCTACACACCTCGCTGTAGGATAGGGCCCATGTCGGCCTCTGCACGCTAAATCCTTTTGCATATGCCTCGCGTAGGATAGGGCCCACCTCTCGCCATCGCCGCTCCGGCCCAATCTTGGTGCAGCGTCATGCAGCTGAAATGTTATCTCGCGACTGCACGGTGCTCGAAAGCGCGAGTAATCAATCGAAAGATGACAACATGCAAGGACGCTCTACTACTCCTACAGTGCTCCTTTTATCGACTTATTTCAGCTTATCTCTCTCACGTAATACTATTAAATCAAATCGAATCTGCTCAGCCTATATTTCAAAGTGCCTCAAAAAAAAAGTATGTGGGATTTCAGCATTTTAATGCTCCGTGATTAGCCCGGTACTATTCATCTTCTTTCCTCTCGCAAGCCTCAAGTAAGTGTTTCCCTCGGCCACCAGCCCACAAAATTTCTGGGAGAGTCTTCTACATCCCCCCCCCACAGAATCACATATCATAGAGCTTTCTATAGGAAGAACAACTCACGTAGGGGAGGGGAGGGGAGGTGGGAGAGGAGTAGGGACATCAAAATAAAGCAATAAATTTGAAATATAACACAATGCATGATTACTTAATCAATAAAAATATCTCGCCATGCATACTCCTACTCAGGATCTTTTTTCAACATAAAACTATGCATATGATCGGGACAAATTAATCTAGTTCGGATCGAGAACATCAAACTATCATCACGCAAGCATTCAAAAAGCCAGCTTGTTGGCGGCCACTCATCATATCACTTTATTATACCACCAACTTAGCTCTGGTAATTAAGAAAGATAAAACCCATTTAAAAGTAACTAAACATTTACTACTCCACCTAGTTCCACTTGTATTCGGTGAATATTTGTTTTGCAGGAACAAACATGGAAATACATGTGGAAAGTACGCCAAATAAAAGAGCAAATACGCATCTCGTGAAATGCGCTTACACAAGGGAACGTGGCAGGGGCTGGTAGAACCAGACCGAATCCGACCAAAGCACCTCGGAAAGAGCAATGTAGAGCGTGCCACCAGCCCACGTAAGGCACGCACCAGCGGCCACCCTCAGCGGCCGGCTCGCTTTGGCACTCCGCCGCGTTCGGTGTTCGGATCCCGCCTCGCTGGGCTTTCGGTGACCGGCCGGGGAATAGAGGGTGGTGCATGGAGGTGTTTTTCTACCGCTTTACGCCAAACTTTCCCGCTAAAAACACCTTTCACTTGTGTATATAAAGTGAGGGCTACCCTCCATATAGAGCATATCATCTCAACACAATTCATAGTCTCACATTCAGGGTGGTTTAGAGAGTGCCAAGCATTCAGTGGGAGGGAGAGAGAGAGAAAGTGTAGAGAGGAAGAGAGGTGAGTAGCTACCCCCCGCTGCTTTTCGGGACCGCCGGAGTGTTTGATCTTCTGGCTTTCTCCCGCCCCCTACCTTTAAAATTCTATGTGTAACTTATTTACTTGGTGAAAGTTATTCATGTCTTACTTTCAAGAATATTCTTAATTTCACGCTATCATTTATTTTATCGGAATTACGGATCGTTGTTTTGCCCCGGTGGTAAATACTAGAGAGAGGACCCTGACATAAAGACCCGGACCCCCGCCAACGCTAGAGAGTAGTGACAAGTAACGTAGACGTGGTGTCTAAGTCATAAATCACCCTCGCTTTGCCAAGAATCCACGGTAGTGAGGTAGGGGATAGGTGGTGACAGCCCTATTTCCTCACTTCATCGCACTTCCACGTCCGCTGCGTAGTAGAGCAAGAGGCCGCACGCTGGGCGCACTGCGCACTCGATGCCCCGGTAATACTCATTAATAGACGTAGTAGCCCCGACTTAGCCTAAGAGCCAAAGAACACATCACTCCCTAGGATCACCCTCCCTATGCTTGACCCCTGATAGCTGTAGAAGAACAGACTTAGCCCCCGCTCCCTCGCGGGAAATTCGACAACCGGAATACTCTAGGTGAAGTGCTACAACGGTACTTTCCTCGCGGCCTTTGCGATCTTTGCCGCCACGCCAAGAAATACCAACAAGCATCGCGGCGCCGCTGCCGGGAACGGTTGTCGCTATAGTCCGGTGAAAACCTTGTTATCGCATCGTGAGCCCTACCCCCCGCTTATTTTTTTTTTTTATTTTTCTTTTAATGGAGCAACCCACCATTTCCAAACTTTCGCCCAAAGGGCGAGCTCTTAGAACGCCATCTTCTTCGAAGCCAATCACAGCTTCGATTTTGAGCTCCGCCTGTGCTTGTTAGCTATGGTTCGGGAACAACCCTTTCTTCTCCGTTTCAAAAGAGAAAAAATCCATATCACCACTTGGGAATTTGAAATCAGTTTTGTGGTTGCCTCCATTTTGAAGGCGCATCACATGAATATTTGAAATGGAAATTGTTTCCTTTCTCGCTAATCGAGAGCGATACAATGGTACGCATCATAACGTAGGAAAAGTAAATGGGGATTGGGAGGAACCGCAGCAAAATGTCCTCTGCTCTAGCATTCTTCCCTCCTCACCGAAATTGTTGCCCTTCAGACTCGAAAATCCTCTCATTTCAGACAGAAAAAGGAGAAGGAAGAGATAGGAGCAGCTCGGGATAGATTTACAACATTAACAAACTCGTCCCGATTTAGCTCTTTGTCCCGACATGTTTTATTGCAACATTTTTGTCGATTAAATAAGGAACTCTCAAATTCCTAGACTCGGGCTAGATAGGCGATCGCTTTCCACATAAAACTCTAGAAGAAGGAGAAGCACTCTTTAGATAAAAACTCGGGAGAAAAACACTCCTTCTCTTAAACCCGTCTGTAGAAATGCAAAGTCTATCTCGAAAAGATCTTCGCCTTCCTCAGCCTAACCTCTGAATCAAAAGATACACCATTAGAGAAACCTTTCCCTCAACCAAGAGGAACCCCTTTTGGGGACCCTCCCAAAACATTGAGGACGATTTTTGACGACATGGAAACACCTCAAGGTACTACCAGTGAAGAGACCCCCGCCCATTCCAACCCCTAAAGAAACCATTAAGTAAAGAATCTTTGCAAGAATCAATTAGGAGTTAACCACATTAATGAGTAATGAATGGGCTAATGAAAGTGAGTCGACGCATCCAAGAAATTCGATTCCCACTCCCCTTCATTTCCTTTATACTGTGAACGTACGAGGAATCGGAAATGCGACAATACAACCCCACCCGTAGGTATTAATATAATGTCCCACCCTTCTTCGCTTAATCCATTTTTACGACAACAATGGTGGCTTATAATCAAAACCTCCTTAGACACGACATACACACTATCCGTTATCCCAGGTTGGGTTACTACATGATGTTATTCTTCACAATAATGATATTGAACTCACCTAGATTTTCATATTTTTGATATAGATGAGTTTGATATTTTAATCGCATCCCCTAGAAAAATTGCTGAAATAACCCACCAAAAAAGGGATTTAGATGTAAAAGTTAGAAGAGACACTTTCACTCTACCCATAACCCAAGCTAAAAATTCAATAGTGGAACCCTCTCGCCCAAATGTATGCCCGTTGAGGTAGTGTCAACAATACCCTTTTGAAACTCCTCGAAGAATCTTTTTAGAAAAAGAGCTCCTAGTCAAGTTGTGTTTGCTATTGATAAGTTTAGGTCTTACTTAGTGGGGTCAAAAGTGATTGTCTACACCGTGATCATGCTGCATTAAAAATATTGTTTGCTCTCACTAAGAAAGATGCTAAACCTAGATAATAAGATGGATTCTTCTTACTCCAAGAATTTGATTTAGAAATTAAAAGATAAGAAGGGAGTAGAGAATAACAAGCAGTGATCATTTGTCGCTTGCAACTACTAACACGCAGGAACTACCTATTAATGACTTCCCTACGCATTTGCACATGCTCCCTCGAAGATGGAGGACATAACCCCATGGTATGCATTGTGAATTTTATGGTTTTAGGTTATGTACCAATCGCGCTAATCCCGCCAGAAGTTGAAAGCGTAAAAGTCGACGCCACCCTCCTCGATGATCCGTACCTCTACAGGGTATGTTCGACAGGATGTTGAGAAGATGTGCCCACCAAAGAGGGACAAGAGATTATTGAGAGGTGCACGCACCGGGCCATAATGGGACACTATGGCGTGTTCCGCACACAAGCAAAAACGGGCAAAGGCGATTCTATCGGGCCAACCATGTACCAAGACACCGTGGAGTTCATCGGCGGTGTCATAGTGCCGTACTGCAAGGAGGCATTACCTCACCAAATGCCATGCCCCTCCACTACAACTTACAAGTCGAAGTCTTCGATGTCCGGGGGTATTGACTTCATGGGACCTTTCCAAAGTCCTAAGGATTGTGAATACATCCTCATCGCTGGCCGACTACATATCTTAAAATGGGTGGAAGCACTACCGCCGCCGAGCCGCAGATTCCAAGCATGCAAGGAAAATGTTCCACGAGATTATCTTTCCACGCTGAACTCCCAAGGATGGTGGTGAGCTTAATGAGGAACCCACTTTCACCGACAAAAGTTTTGTGAAAAATTTATGGAGTTGGATCCAAGCACAATATCGCTACACCATACCACCCACAAACAAGTGGCCAGGCGGAGACATCCACAAGCAAATCAAGAACATCCTTCTAAAACGCCAATGCAATGGGAAAGGGATGGAAGGACAAGCTACCCCGATGCACCTAGGCATACAGGACAATTTTACAAGACTCTTTATTGGCATGACACCATTCCAAATGGTCTATGGGAAAAGCCGCCATTTGCCGGAGCTCGAACATCGAGCTTACCGGGCAATCAAACTCGAACATGGACGTCAAGCTAGCCGGACAAAAAATAGACAGAAACAACTTACCGAAGCAGGTGAATGGTGTGAGAAGGCATACCAAATTACGCGTCCCTAATTTACAAGGAAAGAACAAAAGATGGCACTAATTTTAATTCCAGCATAAAAACATTTCCTGAGGAAGGAGAGACAAGGGGGTACTACTCTTCACTCCCTCGAAAGTGAAAATTATTCGGGCGGAGGAAAGCTTAAAAAAGCAAGTGGATGGGGACCATACACCGGCTGCCGACGCCGCACCACACGAGCTATAACCATTCGCGACGCATGAAGGTAACATCTCAAAGCGTAAATGGCCAAAGATTAAAAATTTATTATGAACCTTCACCTATATAAAATGAAACCATGGATGAAATAAAGTTGATTAGTTTTTGAAGCCTTTTAACCTTTTAACTTTACTTGTTTGCTCTTAAAAAGTTAAAACAAATTTCTTTTTTTCTTTTCTTTTTATTACCTTGACACTAAAAAAACAAAACAAAATAAAAAAAAACACCCTGGATATGAAGCGAGATAAGACTAGACTTAGATAGACGGACAAGCACCCGGGAGCTCTCGGCGCACCGGCCAAGACCGCCGGGCGCCCGGCCGGTGGCAGATGGCCTCCCGCGCCTATCCTCGCTCCTCGTGCCTAGCCTCAGTCCCCTCGATCTATGCTTAGTAAGTGTTCGGTCCATGTTCCTTTTCAAATCCCTCACTATAAAAAACTCGTGCACCACTTCTAGTGTCACCTCACACCAAGCCTTTGCTTTTCTGAACCCCACTCTTCACACCATGACACGCAACAAACCAGCCTTTACCGCCCCTTGGCATAGATGAACCTCAAGAATCCCCCATTAGGGGAAGAAATAAATTTTGTCACTTCGCAACCCCACCGCCAAGTAATCTTATCACCTCCTTCCTCCACAAAGCTCCACAAGAAAGCCTCAATCAAAACCAAACCCCCCCCAGCATTAGGGGAGGAAACGCCAAGACCAGACACCATTAAAAAAGAAATCCTCTCAAGGAATTCCTAGAAACAAGGCTCTAAAAAAGAAAAAAATCACCCCTCTAGGAATCAAAAATCCCATCAAGCGAGTGGCAAAAGAGGTCATTCCACCATTAGGAAAACCCTCCCAAGGGGTCACCAACGGGTTTTTTCGCTGATAGTGATGGAAGAGGAGCCGGAAAATTGACCCACTTTTGCACCGCCAATGCTAGCATAAGGAGCCCGTCAGAAAACTAGAACATGCTCAAAATAGCATAGCAAAGAGAAATTGGAGGTTAAGAAACTAGAAACCGCGCTCATCGCTTCACGCGTAGAGGACCTCAATGAAAAATTAACTAGGGTGGCAAAAGCAGTTGTGGCCGGCGCACTTGCCCCACCACTAAAAATGTTTTTTCTCCAAAAAATAATCAGGCATAGTTTCCATTTGTTGTTCATTTATCTTGTATTTTTTCCCTTCAAAGATTTATATGCCTGATCAATAAAAGAGTTGTTACTTTTATTTTCGCACACTTGTTCTTTTGTCTTCTTGAAAATATTATGTACCAAGAACAAGTGTGTGGGGAAGGCCTCGCGACATGCAACAGTTAGTTCACAAACCTTCTTTCTACACCCTTCCCCTATCTCTCTATGCCAACCTAGGAACAAAAATCAACATGGCTAATCTCCACTTTTCTTGAATAAAATGAATCAGTTGGTATAAATTTTATTCCCACTAAGATCCTAAACTTTGGATGAGCAAATGCATTAGGGAACCTATATTTCATCTTTATTAATTGCACTCAGAGATATAGTAGGGATAACTTGACTTTATATTCTCTCTTGCAATAAGACTTTGAATTTCATTTCAAAAACTTTTTACTCAAGCATGCTCCATGGTTAATTTAGAATCAATTCCTACCAAAAGCCAAAATTAGAATTATATACATCCACAAATAGCCATTTATTCTTGTATTGAGTTTTGTCAACCTTTGTGATCAAGGTTGAGAGGAGTTTCATGCACCTAAGATCGAAAATGCTACACTAAAAATAAGCCAATTTTACATTAAGAATTGCGCACAACATGCATCACCATCCACCCAAAAAGAGACACCTATCTTGTTCATTTCTAAACCTTTGAATAGTCATCATCACATGCCAAACAAAAAAAAAAGAAGAGATATGGGCTATTTTAAAAGGAAATAAGTACACTCCATGCTAGATGCGCATGAGACAAAAAAAAAAATGGACATGTGTCCAAGAGAATAAAAAAGATGGCATGCCAAAGAAGCCTGCCAAAAAATATATATATATAAATAGCCCATGCTCTCCAATTCAAAGGCATCACAATTAGAAGGATCAAATTACAACAAGATCAACATTATTATGTTCCACCATATTGCATTCCACACTTGTAATAATATTTCCTGATTCTTGGGAACATGACTCTCTCTCCCCTCGGAGGGATCCGAAGTTGGACCCCTACTATATGGCTACAAGGTAAATATGCACTTGTCATTTTCAGGAATCACCAACACCACTCAAATAATAGGATTAGAGAGAGTGATATAATAAAAATGCTTGGGAGGAACCAATCCACAATATGAGTGACCTTATCTTAGAATTAACTACTCTTGAGCAATGCTGTTTTCTTTCGAAAAAAATATAAAACCAAGTCTTACATGTAAGCCAAAGAGAAATAAAATGATAGACATCCAAACTATTCCTTGTACAATTTTTTCAAGATGAATTGATAAACACTTTGAATGCTCACAAGGAAGGGTGAAGTCTGGAATAATCTTTATGCCATCCTTGATTTATTTATTCATAGAGAAAATATCTTTGATCTGAGTTTACCTGGAGGACTAATAAAGAGTAAGTGTGGGGGAGTTGTTGGCGCTACTATCACATACTTTATAGCCAACTTAGCCTAATTAAGAAAGATAAAACCCATTTAAAGTAACTAAACATTTACTACTACCTAGTTCCACTTGTATTCGAGAATATTTGTTTTGCAGGAACAAACACGAAAACAGTGAAAGTACGCCAAATCAAAGAGCAATACGTAACTCAGAAATGCGCTATGGCCAGGGGAACGGGCGTGCCGTAACTGCATCCGAACCGACCAAAGCACCCGGTGGAAGAGCAAGGTAGAGCAGCCACCACCACGTAGCGTAAGGCATCGCGCACCGGCGGCGCCAAACTCGGGCCGCCCGCCAGCAGCGCACCGCGCGCGCCGGTGCCTCGATCCCGCCGCCTTGGTCGAGACCCGGCCGGGAATAGAGGCGGTGCATGGAGGTGTTTTTCACCGCCATCGCTCAAACTTTCCCCGCTACACACACCTTTTCACTTGTGTATAAAAGGAGGGCCACCCCTCCATAGAGCATCATCTCAACACAAATTCATAGTCTCACATTCGTAGTGGTTTAGAGAGTGCCAAGACACTCGCTGGGAGTGAGAGAGAGTGCAAGGTAGAGAGGAAGAGAGGAGTAGCGTAATTCCTCGCCGTCTTTCGACCGTCGCCGGAGTGCTCTGGATCCGCGCTCTCCTCGGCTAATACCTTGGTGTACCCCTACTTCGCAACTTACTTCGGCTGCGAAAGTTATTCTTCGCGGTCTACTTTCAAAGTATCACTCTTAAAGTTCATCGCTGCTTATCATTTGGTATTGAGAATTACTTTGATCAGTTGTTTGCCCCTCGCGTGGTAAAATACTCTAGCGGAGGACTCGAGCAAAAGACGGATCTCCTCGCCAATGCTAGAGTAGTGATCAAAGTAACGTGACGCGGTGGTCTGGTTATAAATCACCCCTCGCTTGCTCGCAAGTAATCCACTGTAGTGAGGTATGGGATAGGCGTAAGTGATCGCCCTGATTCGCTTCATCGCATCTCCACTGTCCGCTATGTAGTAGAGCAAGAGGCCGCATGATCGCCGCGTACTCAAGCGCACTCCCTGATGCCCTGGCGCATTACCTCTCATTAATAGACAGTGCAGTAGCCCGCACTTAGCCTAAGAGCCGCAAAGAGAACGACATCACTTCCTAGGATCACCTCCTATGCTTGACCCTTGATAGCTAGAAAGCAACGCATTTCCTTAGCTCCTCGCTCCGTCGCGGAAATTGGACACCGAATACTTCTAGGTGAAGTGCTAGCAACGGCATTCTCTCCTCGCGGCGACTTTATGACTTTGCCGCCACGCTTAAGAAATGCAAACTGCCTATCCACTCAGCCTTTGTTTGATCGACAACGCCTATATCTAGAGAAAAGAGGAGGTAGCAATAGACCGCCAAGCCGTACTAGCACTACAAATAGAAAAGTTTGATTGTGTGAAGCATGATCACAAAACCTGGTGACACCGGCCGCCACGATATCCGCGTTTTGCCGCGATATGCTCACCGCAAAAAGATTGACTCGACCGATCAGGTACCTCCTTACACTCGCCGCGATCCTACACTCCTCGGCCGGCAGTAACACGCTGAGCACTCACCACACCCTTTCACCCGAGACGCCGAGTGATTCGGCCAGCACCGTTTGCCGGCGCTGCGACCGATGCCCATCATGCATGCAGGCACCATTTGGGCGCTTTTGCAGGACGGATAGTACAATGCACGCACTCTTCCGCATATGCTCCACCCAAGTCAGCCTCAACCTAAAAACTCCATGCATGCTCGGCGTGGGTCGAAGTACACTTGATGCTCTTCCACGCCCCAGCCTCGGCCGCCGCGTTGTCACCTCTCGATATCCCCGAACACCCGGGCACGCATAGTCGCCGGGCCCCGCTGCGACCGTAAGTTAGCCCCCGTAGGAGCACAAGAGCAAGAACATAGCTCTGGCTAAGTTTTACATGCCTCCTAACGCCAGTCTACAGGCCGGCCGCAGCATCAGCAGGAGGATACTTTGTCGCGTAGCGTGCCTCGACGTGCGACTGCGCGATACATGCCGATTCTCGCGCTTTGTCGCTCCGGGCTGCCGACGGCGCGGTGAGGCCGGGTGCAAAGCGCTCTCGCGATACTTGAGCGTAGTAGCGCCGCCCGCTGGCAGACGCCGACACTCGGCCGGCAGCACCAGTGTCTAGCTCTGGATGCCTACGGCACCAGTCGCCGCACGGCAGCTTTTCTATCTGCGAACATGTGGCCTACATGATCGGGCGAGGCCCCCATGGGACTGTCAGCGAGGTGTCCTTGGCTTTACCGAATCGCAATCTCGCGTAGGCATGTCACGCCGTGAAGGCTGCTTTCCTTCGCGCTGGCGCCAGGCGCGACGCCGGGCGGGGCTTTTGGTGGAAGCTCGAAAGTGCTTTCTAGCTGCGAGTGGTTTGCGCAACTGCGGGCGTAAGAATGGTCAGCCGAGCCACCGTGAGTATGCGTGAGCCGAACAGCTACGGCACCTCACTCTGGTGAGCGTTAATACGCGTGGTGCACGGCCGGGTGCGCAGTGGACGCAATGAGCCGGCCCCGCCGGTGCACCATCCCAATGCTCGCCCTCAGAAGATACGGAGTACTCTCCATTCAAATAATTCATCATGTTGACTTTCAAGATAGTCAGGTATTTGACCGCTTCTGCCTGGCCTATTCATATTTTTATATAAACATTATCCATTTCTTGATGATGACTTATATTTTATTATTAGCAGATACTTCCTTAATAATGATTTATTTATTTTCTAAATTGTATAT